>JBBPTE010000797.1:0-11685 GCA_038093935.1 Tylopilus cf. pallidocervicolor | reverse complement strand
AGGATTACTTGATCGGCTTCACCTATGTGCTGGTGTCTGCGAGGTCTGACTGATGTAGGTGCCTCACCAAGTGGTTCTACAATGAGAGCCAAACGATATTGGTTAGCACCTATGTTCCTCCTTACTTTCCAGTAAAAGGAGAAACGCTCGTTGTATAAATGGTTCAGTGACCAAATAGTCAGCAATAAGAAAGGCAACGCAATAGTCAGTGACTAAGATGGTATGACCAGAGCAAAATATGAAGCGATCAGTATTCCAGCAAGACCAAAGAACAAGGGCACCATGTCACAGAGACAATCATGCATTGGATAGATTCATCCAGTATACTCTTAGACATAATCCAATGACGTCACAGGGCTCATAACCTATCGGAACTCTACGATTCCAACAAGCACAGACAGAGGGGAGGAACACCTGGTAAGAAACGTACCAGGTAGGATTGTGTGTGACGAAGAAAGTGGCGTTGAGTTTGAGGATAGCTGTTAAGCAAGTAGAGTGTAGAGTGCTGGAGCTTAAGAGCTAAGCAGGTAAAAGAACAGATCAAAGGACTGTTATTCATAAGAGGCGACAGCATCGGTCTTATATACTAACAGTAATATTTGTCCCAGTTTGGGACCTATACTACATATAGGATGACGAAGAATGAGTCATCTGCAGTCAGATAACAAGTATATCAGCGAATGGCAATAAAGGAGCTTATCTATGATGTCATGTCTGACAAATCATGTAAGCATAATAAGGCACCATGATTAGCTCATCTGGGCCTAGAATATCATGGTATGAAGATAAGATAAGATACCTGAAACCATGATATCTCAACACTCATCATTTTGTGAAAGCAATCAACCACGTCTACTATGCGGTCAATGACTTTGAGACATTCACACAGAACCTGATAGACTGCCAGTTCAGGGAATGTGAACTGCGAACAAATGAATTGCCAATGCCATAGTGAATACTATACAAGAATGAAAAGAAGGTGCATACATCAACAGCGGAAACCAGGGTATCCTTCCATGAGTTGTGGGCCAACTTCGCTTTCACTCACACTTTCAAAAGTGATGTGGAAGTAATACCATTGAGGCTTGCAGTCGTCGAGGCTGTGTCACTGTTGCTCTTTGGAGCTGACAGACACCGTTGTATGAAATCTAGAAAGTGTCGGATGCATGACAGATACAGGTAGAAAATAAACTCACTATATACCCATTCAGACACAAATGTGCTTGTGTAGACCTCTTCTCCACATTGATTCAACATTTCGTGGAAACATTTGATTGCATCCATTACACGACCGATGGTTTCGAGGCGTTCACATACAACCTAATAAATTGTGACTCTGGGAAGTGTGAACTGCAAACAACCAGATGACAATTGCATAATGGGCATGAAAGAAAAGGGTGACACCTACATCACCACCAGCAAATATAGCATATTTCCACAACTGGTAAGTCAATTTTGCTTTTGCCCACTCCCTCAAAAGCGGTGTGGGGGTACCATCAGATGTTGCCATGTGGGCATTTTTGGTCACTGTCCTTGTCAGGAGTGGACAGAAGTTGCTGACTAAAATCTGACAAAAAGGTTCATGCATGGCGGACACACATAGAAGCAGATTCACCACAAACTCACTCAATCATGGGTTTGCTCTGGTAGATCTCTCCTCTTGTTTCATTCATCATTTTGAGGAGGCATTCGACTGCCTCTGTCACATAGTCAACTGTTTTGAGACATTCACATATGGCCCGATAGATTGTAACCCTTGGAAATGCTGACTATGAACCAATGGAGTACCAATCTCTCAACAAACATAAGATAAGAGCTGCTCATGTCAGTGGCAGACACCAAGGTGTCCTTTCAGTTGCCATGCATCAATGCTGCTTTTGCCCACTTTCTTGGGAGTGATCTAGGATTTATATCTGTGGAGCCGTCACAGTCGTTTCTGGGACCTGCAGAAAAGTCTCAAATGTGCGGAACAAATGAATAGAGCATAAATTCACCAGAGACCCATTCAGGGATGAGATGGGCCTCTTTGTCAGAGGTATTTACCCCTGCACCAGTTATACGGAGGGCTTCACAAAGATGCTGTTGAATCGTGATGTCAAGACTATCAAATTTCCATCTGGATATCTGTTAGAGAATAAGAAAATTTGATATGCTGCAACACACTTGTTAGAAAGCTCACCAATGAGACCATGAAGAGTGATCAGTTCTCATAGTGCCATATTTGGGCTCATGCACGCTGGAATGATTGTATTGCACTCTCATAGTTGCTACACTCCATATGTGTGTTTCCAACCTGAAGATACATATATGCCTTTCGAAAATATCAGTTGCAATATTTGGCGTGTGGTAATGTGTTGTGCGCATACCTGGATCATGTAGCACACTGGGTCGAGTGGAAAAATAGTGATGAGATCGTCCATGCGGAATATCACATCTGGATGCTCCCTGGCCATAAACACAAGGATAGCCTAATGGGAACTGAGGGGTTGGCTGGAAAACAGGGTTGAAAGCACAAACTTTGATGAGGAGAAGAAAGCTAACGTGAGATGAATGGAAGTGTTCACAGGCGACATTGCATGCTCAATATGTTGCAAGCATGCAACTGTCGTCTGCACAATGGACTGGTTTGTGCCGGTTCACAAGACTGGCCTTACTTTATGGTTACATACACATTCATTTTTCACATCTTTACAATCCTGCATGGGGATCTCCCCCTGATTCATCTTTTTATGCCACTGATCCCCGTGCCATTCACAGCCCATCCTGCTATTTATGGGAACTAACTTATGTAGTGATGTGCCACATGGCGACCTCAGGGTAAGGGGCTGCCACCCCTTTACGCCCTTGGTGCTTCTACGATAAGCGGTACTTACGTGATATGCTAGACTTTATCGTACGATATGGGTCCTAAGCCCTATGATTATATAAACTTGTGTAGATACGTCTATATAAGGTCCAAGAGCCTTTGCTGGTTCTTCAGCTTAGTCTCTTGGGGTTTACCCCTCAAGCTCGACACCTCTACAAGGGCAGTCTCACCTTAGGATAGCCTCCTATTCGGCATAACGGCTGTTATCTACGCATGGCTCTCGCTGGGCTCACCATGCTCTCTCCCTTCATTATCCCTTGTCTGGCCTAATGGCTGTGTTCTCCCTTTTCTCTTACACTTACGATCTCTTATGTCTATGGTGACCTATCAGCAAGGCAGTTTGGTAGTCATGTCTATGGCTGCACTCCTATGCACAGCCTTGAGGGTTGTTTCACGATAGGCCTTGTGCCTCTCTCCGTTTCTGACAAGGGCTAAACCCTTTGCAATGTAGGCAATGACCAATGGACGAATATCGATGGCCTTGATGTAAATGATGGTCCACATCAGTGTGCACGTGAGTCCAAAGAAAGAAGTACCGTTTCTGCATCTACGAGTGCATGGTCCCAATGTCGCAAATGAACCCGCAAGAGAGCCCTAACAGCGAGGAGATGATACTGATGCTGAGATTGCTGTATAGCTGTGGTCAATAACGTCTCTGCATATTCGAGTTGATGATGCTCCAATAATTGGAGCACGGCATCATTAATCTGAAGTTCAGGTTCCTGGTTTGTGTGGAACAAGACAGTGAGATTAGATTATGTTTATAAAACTGAGTAAAGCCAGGTTAATGCAATTACATACAATGATGCAGCGTAGACTTGTAGTAATTATTTTTCCATGCTCTCCATCCATTGCGAGAAGCAGATTTCTGGGTGAGAGTGCAATCAAATGTATGTTCTCTGGGTGCTGGATAAGACCAAGCTGAGTGTGTGTCAATGTGTCCTAAAACATGACGGTACGGTTTGTAGAGTATGCAATGAATTCGCCATTCTCTGCCAATGAAATACGGGAGAATCCATTATTTTCTAGGACTTGCCACTCTGAGACTGTTGACCTGGAGCACGCATCAAATTCCTTGATGGTGCTATAAGATATGACAAAGAGGTGGTTGTTGAACCAGAGGAGACCCCCGTTGTACCATGAGGTTGTTGTTACCAAAATGTCCACGAGCAAGTGGCCCTCATTGCTGTCCTAGACAAGAATGGATCCATAGCGGTTTGTACTTGTTTGCCCGCACTAACGTTCCAAATTGTGGCTGTGCGAGCCTCTGACTGTGTGCAGAGGAGCTGTGTCGAGTCTGGCGAGAAATTGACCCCATGGATCTCTGAGTCCTACCAGTGGTCAAAGACTTGTTCATATGACTGCGAGTCCCACACCAACACTTCACCCCAGCATGTCCCTGCTGCGATCCATTTGCCATTCTCCGACACAGCGAGACACTGGACATGCAGTGTGTCCAGCATTGCTGCTTGACTGCCGTTTCCACTCACTATGCTCTAGCACACTGGTATCAGCCACCACTCACAAGATACTCGCCATTCGCTGAGAAGGTCACCGCATGCATGTTGCTATCAGCATTGACTTTGATGGGCAGGGAATGTTCTTGTCTAGTTATCAGCATCACTGCAACTCTATCCTATTAGTACATACCAGTCATCGTTGATGACACAGATTTCAGCGACACAATTTGGCACACAGATGGAGAGCTCTAGGAGAGCTGTGTCTGGGTTTTCTTTGCACGCTCTGCCGCCTCATGTTTTCGGCACTCATGGTCCAGATCGCTAGGCCGAATTATTAGATCCAAACACAACTATGAAGGATAACCTGCATATGATCAGGAATTAATGGTGCTAGTTTACTTTACTCTGAGATCACCCAGCTTAAAGGAAGATAAAAAGAAGAAGGCAAGAGCAATGACAACCCCATGTAAGCCTACTAGCTTACCTAGGTACTCATGGGGCTTCAACGTCATCCGTCAGGTCACCATCGACAATGTTAAATGTGTCTACCACCAATAGATAAGATCATTTTCTGTGAGGCTTATAGCCTTGAATTTGAGTCTTGGTCTTACCTGCTATGAACAAAGCAGTGCCAGTGAGAACTGATCAAGACTGAGTACTGATCAGTCTCAGGCTGGACAAAGCCCGGCGCATGAGCGTCGATACCACACTTGCACTAGTGTCTGCCTGCGAGCACGTTTTGTTTAGATTGCAGTCTAGTCACGTAGTATATGACGCTGAGATAAATCACATCTTGCAGGAATCCGAGTGAAAAACATTGGTTCCACAAGGCATAACCCCTTGCACAAAATACTTTTCACTGTTTCTCCTTCAGCTTTAACCATACCACACCAATCAAGGTGATGTCAAAGCCTGCAGTGAATACAAATAGAACCAGTACATTTCTGTAGTAACTATCGGGGTTAAATCCAAAGAGCTGGTAGGTGATGCCATGAGTAATCAGGCAATGAATGTCATTGAGGTTGGGACATGTACCGTCTTCAAGATCAACGACGCTGAGATATTGATCGGGATGCCTTGCAATTGGTCAACAATCATGAGCCCTGAGCCTACCTCATTCTCAGCAAGCACTTCAAGGGTGTACTAATTCATATAGGTGAATAATATGCGACATTGGTTGACATCAATCATATACCTTCAGAGGACACAACCACTGTGGCCATCGCAGCACTGGTGGAATGGATGTTAGGTGAACAAAGAATCCAGCATAGGTCATTTGATAGAGTGTCATGAGCACTGAGACAAGGATTGCGATACTGCTGTTGCGGAAGAGTGTCGCGAGGAGGAAGTTCTGCGGTTGGTAAGTGAGAGAGGCTTATCAAGTGCCTACAAATGGACACGTACGAAGAGCGTCATGGCTGGTGTGTATAAAACTAGGATGGACAAGAATTTGAAAAAGTAAGCTGCATCATGAGCAAGCCCAGCCATCCAGTAGGTCCCAAGAAGATATGTCTTAGAATTTAGTATAGATTCGATAGATCAAATCAACAGACATTGTGGACACAACAATTGCCAGAATAATGCGGAGTGGGACCACATCAAAGAAGAAACAAGACAAAAGCCAGGCAGCGGGACTGACAAGAAGAGGTCAGCTTCTGCAAAGAGAATAGTAACGAGACCAACCTGTAGTACAAGTTGGATCTCTCATGAACAAATAGCGGTCATATGTTGACAATGTTGTACAAGGCGCTCAGAGATGAGAAGGCAATGGGTGAACCCTAAGGCTCTATATTAGAATGTTATCATCAATCAAATATAAACAGAATTACGAACTAGGAAGAACAAACATCCAACATGGGACTGGAACCCAGCAATAGTCAATCTAGTCTGGAAGTATAGTCCACCTGATAGAATGATGTCAATACAGGTTGTGTAGGATATTCACAGCCAACACACCATAGAAAGCTCCCAAAACTGCAGAGATAACCAGATGGGTAAAGAACAGTGACCTATCCCTAAATCATACCCTCTTTAAGTTACTCATGTGAGGAGAGAGACACAACGCACTGATGCAATAGCTTCCATTCCTGTCCACACAGTACTTGGAACTGCATGAGGAATGTTGTCACATAGTCTATGTCCACACCATTGACTTTCTCATCATAGCTGTGGTTTCCTGTCGTTGTGAGTTCGTCAGGATTACTCTTTCCAACAGTTGTGGTTGAAATCCAGCCTGGGGGAGCACTTGAAAATTCAAGAAGATAATCTGCAACATTATATCCCTCCTCGTAAGGAGGAACTTCCGATTTGCCTGTTCTCAAGATTTCTACATCACGAGCACTTGAAAAATGCCTCACAGGAGTCAGACCACCAGGCCCAGAGTATAAGGCTCACCCACGCGAGAGAAGCAGAATGGAGTTGAATGAATGATAAAGGTGTGAGCTGGCAAAGTAGTGTCAGATTGGAGGCCAATAGTTGAACACAGACTACCACCTAGGCTGATGCATGCTACAGATCACTGTAACGCCCTTGCTGTTTTCTTCCAAGCCAAAGAGTCCACCACCACCAAGGGCAACCTCCATAAGAACATTGACAACACGGCGCACACTCACTGAATCCAATCCACTCATGGGCTCGTCACACACCAAGATGTCTGGACATCCAACCAGTTTCAGACCAATGCTCACCCTCCTCGCTTTGCCTCCACTGATTCCAAAACTGGTTCTATTTATTGCACTGATTCTCATCTCTGCAACATCTTCCAAACCAAGTTTGGAAATGACCACTGATACCAGTCTTGCCTTTCTCTTGGAGGATAAGGACTTGGGTAATCAGAGAGATGCTGCAAAAGTGAGTGCTTCCCACACTATTAGAATGATGGGTAGAATGTCTGTTTGAGGAACGAAAGCCACCCAATGTCGTTGTCCATTCACCAATGAAGGGAACAAGATCAAGCCAGTGAACAGCCCCAATTTGCCTTTCCTGCAATCAGTTCCCCCAGCAATGTCTTTTCAGAGCCACTGGGACTGAGAATAGCCAAAAGTTCTCCAGCCATGACATGACTGCTGACAGAATCCAGGATAGTTTTATCCCGTCCAGAGGACCAGACAAGGTATGAGACGTTTGTCCATCAAACATCGACTCTGCCATTGTGACTGCCTTTAAATGGTCATGTTTGAGCAGCTCTCTGAAGAACCCAGACCCATATGACTACTGCAATTCCAATTCCAATCAGCCCACACACAACGGCCAGTCCGGCGATGACCCTTGGACTGAGCGAACTCGAACCCGTGGCCTGACCAGATGATGAAGTGCCATTGTTGCAAACGGACTACAACTGTTGCAAACGGACTACAACTGTTGCAAACGGACTACAACTGTTGCAAACGGACTACAACACGATACGGACTTAGCGATATTCTTCTTTTCTTTCTTTCTTTCCTATCTTATCGCGAACACGGACGCATCTTATCTTTCGCAGACCTGGCACAAGAGTGCACAGTAGGACTCGCAGTCTCCCGCACCGGGAACTCGAGATCACTAGGTTCTATCTGGCACAGAGACCCTCGCCCGATCCGGATCTGAGATCTAGGATACGGAGATCTCAGCCACACTTTAATTTCCGCTTCACAGCCCTAGTGGCTTCTCTTCCATTCTGCCACAGCCAGGCTGTGCGCTTCCTTTTAATATCCGCTTCTTCTTATTTAATTACCGCGCTGCCTCGTTGGGTTGGCAGTGCATCATTTAGTCATTCCGCAGTCATGGCTCTGTCAGCATGACTCACACGATTACTCAGGCGCTGACGCGTCCCGAGCTAGAAACACTATTGGCTAGTCTACACATACGGACTCACCTTAGACACGCCGCTCTGACAGTAGCATAGCCACAAACCGTTAATATATAAACCAGAGGCTAGTGAGGCTGAGTCCTCAGTCTAGTTCTCTTGGTGTATTCCCTGGAACCTAGTGTTCAGCAGCACCCCGCTATACTCTCATCCCCTAGTCCAAGTCCTACAAGGCGACCGAAGTCTCAACATCGCTCAAGGTTTTAGGTTGTTTCATTAGAACTAGACTAACTCTCACTTCCCTCGCCTTCGCATTCAAGAACCACGAGTGCGTTGTTTTTAATACGAACGAACGGGATCGCGCACAGTCACTAACCGAAGAGTGGACATAAGTGCCGATCCGCTTCCACAGATCTCTCCCCTCTACAGCCGAGGACTTCGAAGAGTACGCCCTCCGTATTGCGGCCTTCTTAGCCCAACCCGTTAGAATTGTAGAAGAGGACCCGGTAGCTGGAAAGGCATCGGGAATAGAGCGTGGAGAGCCGTCGAGAGAGCCATCAGGGCATTCAGGAGAGGCTCAAGAGAACGAGCGCCCATCAGCACGAACGTCGTCGGACATCCGCGACTCCTTAGAGCAAGAACTAGCGAGATCGCTCGCCGAGAGAGAACCGACACCCGACCCCAACGATTTCACGCCAGAAGGGTCACCACCACCTTTCCTCCACCCCGTCCAACCGCCTCTTATGAGAGAAAACTACCCCAACCTCTTCGACGAGTTAGAGGAAGGAGAAATCTTAGAGAACCGCAGCCCGTCCCCCAAAAAGGAAGAGAGCCCACCCCTCCTCTGCTATACCTCAGAAGAACGCTGCGCCGCCTTCCCAGACCACGTCGCCAAGAGGAGCAGGTCTCCTTCACCGGAAGAGCCGCCTTCACCGCTCACGCCCTTATCCGACAGCCCTTCGCCTCCCCCGCTTGGGCCTAGGAAAAGACAACACCGCGTATACGAAAGAACAGCCTACAGAATAGGCTTCGGAGGAGTACCGGGGTACCACGTGCCCAATAGTGTAAAAAGATTACGGGACAAACCACGGGTGGACTATAAAAAGTATTTTTAGAAATATACCTCCATTTTGACCTTACGAAATGGCCAACAACGCCCTTCCCCAACAACTTCAGGAAGCAATCGCCGGCTTTATTCAAGATGGAACACAAGAACAAGGGCACTTTGCTGCCAACTTACAAGGATGGTTGGAGGCCCAATTACTAGCCTTCAACAACATGCAAGGGCAGCTAAACGCCGCCACCAATCTCCTCGCTCAGCAACAACAGATGCTGACAGTACAACAAAACGCCCTGGCAGTGTTCCAAGCACAGGCCCAAGGAGGACCCGTTCCCGCGGTGCCAGGAGCCCCAGTGGCCCCAAAGTTCTCTAAGGTAGTCCCCGACCCCGGAGAGTATGACGGCACCAGGGGGCGAAAGTTTGACGAATGGTGGACCAAGGTGACCATGTGGAAACAAGAAAACCCAGTCGCCTTAGATGGAGAAACCGGTGTCCGGGCCGTAATTGGACGTCTAAAAGGAGGACAAGCAGGAATCTTGGCCAGATCCATCGTGGGAGCCGTCCCCACACGAGGATGGCCAACGTGGGAAGAGTTGGAAAGGGACCTCGCCTTTCATTTCCGACCAGCCAATGATAAGGAGTGGCACAAACAACAGCTCCTTGGACTAAAACAAGGAAACTCCGACATGGCGTCCTTTCTCACGAAATTCCAAATGCACCAGCTAGCTGCACAGCTGTCTGAAAGACAATGCATAGATCTCCTCTTTAAGGCCGCGGACCCGAAAATCACGACACGATACATGATGACAAACGGATATCCTGCATCACTACAAGATTTCACCGCCCATCTTCGAGAACAAGGAGAGCGAGCGGATCTGTTACGATTAATAACGAAAGGGACCACCTCCGCCACGACAAGGTTCCAAAGCAAAGGGAAAGACCCTAATGCGATGGACATAGACACAACGAGAAGTGGTTCCCTCTGTTACAATTGCGGAAAGACGGGACATCTCTTGCACGATTGCAAAGAACTGAAGTACCCCCGCTGCCCCGAATGTCGGTTCACAATAAGGGCCGATAAGCGACACAGAAAAGGATGCAGGATGGCACCGAAGCAAGCCCGCTCCACTGAAAAAGGAGCAACGTCCTGGGAAGATGAAAAACTCACTCCAAGAGAGGATGTACAAGTGACAAGCCGTACAAACTCCAACGCCGCCCCACCTCCTAGAGAGGAAAAGGGCAAAGATCGCGATTTCAGGACGTCGATCCAGGGCCTTGATTTCGAAAACGCGCGGGCTTGGTTCCGCGACTACGAGGCGCTGGCAGCCAAATCGGGAAAAGGGAATGCCTGAACCAGATCGGGACTGGGACAGGCACCAGTGCATATAAACGAACAATTTCATCTCTTCCCTCTTTTCCTTCCAAATACGTGCAAGAAAAATCACAAAAAATATCTGTCTCCCCTAACCGATTCTCTCTTCTCCCTATCGACGAATGTACAGAGCCAGACACTTCCGATAGTGACGCCCCTGAACAATTTTCTCCTACCATACAAGTGTTAGCCAACGTATCTGATTCAACTCAGCCGTCAGGGGGGTCTTCCGAGAAGCCCGACCGGGACGACAAACCGGTGCTTAATTCCCCTTCTACCACTCCGAACGTAGTCAACGAAGAATTCCCTCCCGACGATATCTTCGTTCGCACACTCCATCAGGATCGAGAGATCCTCCTCCCGATCCACATAGCACCCTTCGACCAGCGGTCCGAAGGAAAATACATTAAAACCGAAGCACTCCTAGACAGCGGTGCCAATGCCATATTTATAGATCGAACATGGGCGCAACGCAACAACCTCCCCCTGTTTAAACTCCGACACGACATCCCCGTATACAACGTGGACGGTACAAAAAACTCCGCAGGAAGTATTACCCATGCGACGGAACTGGTCGTGGAATATCAAGGACATCACGAGAAAGTCACAGCTGAAGTCACCGATTTAGGAAAGAACACCTTCATACTGGGATATGAATGGCTAAAAAGGCACAATCCAGAAATAAATTGGACGAAAGGAACTGTGAAAATGACGAGATATCCACGCCATTGCCACCGCCTACAGGATAAGCCAGTATTCCTCCGAATTCTAGAGAAAGAAGAGGAAGACCTGCAATATCAAATACACGCCACGATTAGAACGCTAGAGGCGCAAAAAGGGGAATCAAAGGAAAAGACCCTTGTGGAACTGGTTCCCAAGGAATATGAAAAATACTACGGACGGTTCTCGAAGAAGGAATCCGAAAGAATGCCCGTGCGAAAACCATGGGACCATGTGATAGAACTAAAAGAATCTTTCACTCCAAAGAAGGGATGACTAATCCCCTTATCGGTTACGGAACAAGAAGAGGTTAAGGCATTCCTTGACGACCAATTAGCAAAGGGGTACATACGGCCCTCTAAGTCGCCTCAAACCTCGCTGGTGTTCTTTGTTCCAAAAAAGGATGGAAAGAAACGCATGGTA
>JBBPTE010000796.1:0-11686 GCA_038093935.1 Tylopilus cf. pallidocervicolor | reverse complement strand
CTGGTTTGAATATGATACTTTAATTCCTTCACCCCCAGAGTATCAGACCTTACGAAGGAAGGATGCTCTGGCCTTTGGTATCATCTCTATGGGTCAGCTCATAGAGGAAACAATTTACGCCTTCTTGAACTCCCCAGTTGTTCCTGTTATGATTGGAGATCGCACTCAATCTCCCTGATAGTCACGGTACAGCCCTCTTCTTTATTTCTGCTACATAGCCTTACCTCGAGGCTTTACGTCTTACTTCTTCACCTCGAGGAGCATACATGTCATTTTCATTTCTGGCTTTGACTCGTTCCGCAGCAGAGCACAGCCCAACATGAGGTAGCCTCATGCCTTGGTCCGTGCTCGAAATCCCCTAGTATATAAGATAAATACCCAATACTTGTAACAGTAGCTAGTTCTATGCAATCATACCAAGTTACAAGCAAACTAGTGAAAGACTCTAACAAAGGACCAGGACCAACACTAAAGAGAAGCTAAACTACCAGAGAATCCTCAAAAGCCTTTGCAAGTGACTTGGCTTAACATTAACATGTGGAGGAGGTGCCGCAGAAGAAGCAGCGGTCAGAGGATGCAGAGGTCGGACTGAGCAGTTCAGAGGAGTGGGCGGAGATCGGGTGCGGTGTTGTCCAGGCACTGTGAGGGTTGGACAGGCACTGCGAGGGTTGGACAGGCAGCTTAGCCGCATGAATGACTACCTCGTGGACCTGGTCATGCTGAAGGAGGAGGTGTGGGTGATGTCCTATGGGACTTGGGAGTCAGAGGTAGAGGGGTTAAATGAGGATACAGATGGCGAGGAGGGAATGACAGAGGAAGTGGCAGAGTTACAAGAGGAGAGGAGCGAGGCAGCTTGACGCAAGCTGAAGGAGATACTCGGGGCAGCAGTGGAGGACATGGAGGGATCAGAGGAGGTGGAGGGGGCCGATATGGAGTAGGTAGTTACTTCGCCACAATCCATCGCCGCTGTACATAGTAGTTGTATGCAAGTCATTTTCGCCCGTTCAGGACGAAGTGTGAGGTCCAGGTTTGTCTGGGTACCGGAGGTGATAATCCGCCACTAGTTCCAATGCATGATTGAGTTCTGTGGCGAGGAGCCACAATGTTTCTTCATCGGTACCTTCATAGCCTGACCATTGTACAAAGTATAACAATTTGCAGTTTCTTCGTCGTCAATCTATTTTGGAGTCTAAGATTTCAGCAATTTCGTATTCCGATTCTCCGTCGACCTCAACCAGAGATGGCAGAGGTTGTGTCCAGTTCGGGATAGTGTTTGGAATGCTTGGTTCCAGCTGAGAGACATGGAAGACCGGATGTACGGACTTCATATTTTCTGGGAGGTGGAGTGTGAAGGAGTGACTACCAGGTTGCACAATGACTTCAAAAGGTCCTAAGTTCTTCTCTGATAGCTTCTTAGAGGGTCTGGTGGATTTGAAGTACTTGGCCTTGATGAATACCTGATCTCCAATATGGATATCCGGTGCCGGAGATTGTTTGGTGTCTGCGGGTCCTTGGTATCACTTCTGAGCGTGAGCTATCTCCTCACGAAGGAATTGGTGTAGAGAATCGAGGTCAATGGAGTACTCGCGTGCATGAGCAGAGGTGAGGTCTCACTCCGGATGTACGGAGATGTTCGGATGATAGCCCTTGTTAGTGAAGAAGGGTGACACACCGGTAGTGGCACTAGGAGCATTGTTGTAGGCAAACTCAGCAAGGGACAGGAGTTCAGACCAGTTGTCCTGTTGGTAGTTGCAGTAGATTCACAAGTACTGTTCTAGGGTCTGGTTCATGTGCTCCATTTGTCTGTCACCCTCCGGATGATGTCCAGAGGTGAAGTGTAACTGGATGTCAAGGGCTTTTCCTAAGGAACGGAAGAAGTGCGAGACGAACACGGAACCTCGATCGGAGGTGATATGGGAGGGAACGCCGTGTTTAGAGAAGACATGCATTAGGAACAACTTAGCTAGCTCCGGGAATGTTGCGGTGTCAGTCGTTGGAATAAAGATGCATTGTTTTGATAGGCGGTCGACGACAACTAGTATGGCAGTGAATCCGGAGGACGGCGGAAGTTACTCGATGAAATCCATTGATATGGAATTCCATGGACGTTCGGGGATCGGGAGTTGTTTAAGTAAACCATATGGCTTGTGTCTAGGAACTTTAGCACAGGCACAGGCGGTACAGGAGGAGACGTATTCCTTGACAAATGTATGTATGCCTGGCCAAGTGTATTCACAGCAGATGAGTTCCAATGTCCAGTTTTGTCCGAAATGTCCAGACAACGGATGATCATGTTTGTATTGGAGGACATAGAGGTGGAGATTGTCAGCATCCGGGATATAGATGCAACCATCTAATCAGAGGAATCCTTCAGTGTTGACTGACCATCTGGAATCAGTGGGTTGAGGACTGGACATGTGTATGGAGGCCAAAGGGTCGGATGGGAGAGCAGATAGGATGTCGTTATGGAGCTTCTCGACATCATATAGGACGCTAGCTCGGAGGACCAGAGCTGCAAGGTAAGTAGCTCAGAGGGACGCAGCGAGCTGATCTTGGGTGAAAACAGGTTAGAAGTTGTGAGGATTGACATGAGCGTAGTCCTTATTCCCCTCTTTGGGATAGACGTCCCAGTGTCTAGTAAGGGAATCAGGTTTCGTGCCAAGGCGTCCGGGGCGGAAGCAGATGATCATGTTGAATCCAGAGAGGAACTCCGACCACTGGGCCTGATGGTGGGTCAGGAGCTTGGTAGTGGCAAAGTACTCTAGGTTCTTGTGGTCAGTGACAACGTCGACTGGAGATGTGGAGCCTTCAAGGTAGTATTGTCAGGACTTGAAAGTCTCATGGATGGCGAGCAATTCCTTATCATGAGTGTCATAGTTCAGTTCTGGAGATGATAATGTCCAAGAGTAGTATGCAATGGGGTGGATTTCGTTATCCGGACACCAGATGGAGAAAATTCCGGCAATGGCATAGTCGGAGGCATCAGTTTCTACTATCATCGGAGCATTGGGGAACCAATGTGTAAGGATTGGAGCGGAGGTGAAGGCATCCTTAAGTTTCTGAAAAGCAGAGTGACATTTGTCAGAGAAGTGCCAGGGAATACCCTTCCAGGTAAGGCAGGTGAGCAGAATGACGATGTCCGAGTAATTGTGGATAAAACGCTGGTAGAAATTTGCGAAGCCCAAGAAGGACTGAATGTCCTTTATCTTGCAAGGTTCTGGCCATTCTAGGATCGCATTGACCTTTTCTGCGGACATGGAAAGTCCGGCTGGAGATAGGCAATAGCCTAGATATTCTGTGGAGTCTGTATGGAACTCACATTTCTTGGGCTTGGCATAAAGTCCATGTTTGCGGAGTCGTCAGAGGACTTCTCGGACATGCTCCTTGTGGGAGGCCTTGTCATCGGAGAAGATGACGATGTCATCCAGGTAGACTATAATGCAAACATCAAGGAGATCAGTGAAGATCGTATTGACAAACCACTGGAATGCTGCAGGAGTGTTGGTGAGGCCGAAAGGCATGACGAGCCATTCGTAGGAGCCATAGCGCATGCGGAAGGTGGTCTTCCACTCATCTCCCTCTGCAATGCGGACCAGGTGGTAGGCGTGCCAGAGGTCAATTTTTGTATAGATCTTAGCATGGCTCGGAGTGTCAAGGAGGTCGGAGATGCACAGGAGTGGGTAGCAGTCTTTCTTCATGATCTGGTTGAGTCCTCAGAAGTCGACGCAGAGGTGGAGTGAATCGTCCTTCTTGTGGACAAATAGGACCAGAGCAGCGTGGGCAGAGGAGGATGGGCGGATAAACCCATTTGCAAGGTGCTCATCGAGGAATGTTCAGAGGGAATCAAGCTCTGTAGGGAAAAGGGAATAGAGGGTACCTAAGGGTGGTGAAGCACCTTCCTCGAGGTCAATCTTCAGATCGTATTCTCGATGAGGAGCAAGCTGGGAGGCTTTGCTCTTGCTGAAAACATCAGCGAAATCGTGGTATTCCGGAGGCACTCCAGAGAGGTCAGAGTTCTCGGAGGAGACAGAGGAGGCATGGAGATTGCTTTCCTTAGGTCAGATTTGCATGCTGAACTCCACAGAGCCTTGTAGTCAACAGGCTAGCACAAATGCAGGTGCACTGACAAAGGCGATAGAAGGAGCTTTGCGGTCAGAGAAATGCGGTGGGTCGGATGGGGGCAGATCAGCCAGCAGAGATACTGGAGGCTGCGGAGTCGAGCTCGGAGATGGTGTTGGCATAGCTTGTCCAGGTGAATGGAACAAGATACTGCTCGTAACCCAGTCAATCAATGGATTGTAGCAGGTGAGCCAGTTATGTCCTAAAACAAGGAAACAGGAGCCATCCAACGGAGTGACATAAAATGTCGTCGGAGTGATATCACCAGTTTCGAAGCAGATAGAGAGGTCGAGGGCTTAAGTGATGGTGGAATTCAATGTTCCATCAAAGAGTTGGAGAACAAGCAGAGGTACAGAGTATGTTTGAAGATTATGTTCATTGACGAATGATGTATCTATAAAACAATCAGAGGATCTGGAATCTACAAGTGCAGGGAATGAAGGGATGTCATACAATATCAAAGAGATTGTGGGCGTAAGTGATCTGGGGTCTGAGAGAGCAGATGTGTTGAGTCGGATCTCCTTCAGTGCATGGTTGGCTTCAACGCAACCTCCAGTCTGTGTGGAGTCACGGAGGTCGTGGACTATTTTTCCAACTCTGTGGAGTCGTCCGGTTTGCTTTCTGGAGTTGCGGTCTGGACCACACGTGCCTTGGAAGCCTTCGAAGAAGACTTGGGGCAGTCCTTGGCCCTGTGACCTTCAAGGCCACAGAACATGCAGAGTTTGAGGTCGAAGCAGTGTTTACGTTTGGCATCGGTGAGTTTGCTGTCCTTGCCTAACTTCACAGAGATATCGGATTTCAGAGTGGAGGTAGCAGCTTTTCTCTTAGACTCAGAGGGCCTGCTACTGGGGTTCGAAGTTGCGGATGAGGATGTCTGTGTGGAACCAGAGGACCTTTGGGATGTCTGATTATTACCAGAGCTCGGTCCGGAGGGCCTGGTTGCCCGAGTGACTTCTTCTTTTCACTTCCAGTATCTCTGGTCGATCTGTTGCGCAAGAGAGCGCATGGTATGAATAGTGTCAGGTTTGCCCTGACGAGCGATTTCGTCCTTGATATGGTCCAGAAGTCTGTTGTAGAAGTTCTGGCGGAGAGCACTGGGTCCCCACTCACAGACTTGGTTTGCGAGGCGGTTCCATTCTACTATGTACTTGTTAATCCGCTGGTTGTCACGCATGCGCAGTTGCTCGAGTTGAGCTTCTGCTTCTGCGACAGGGTCATGGGGGCCAAAGTTGGCCTGGAGCTCATAAAGGAAGGCTGACCAATCGTTCATCCAGAGCGGACGTTGCTCCAGAGGTTCGTCTCCGAGCAAGTCCAGCTCGAAGTAGTCAAGGGCCATTCCTTTCAGGTATGACTGGGCAAAGGTGACCTTGGTGCGATCCCTCTTGAATGTTTTAGGGTTCGCCTGGAAATTGATTTCACATTGAATAACAAAGGGGCGGAGCTTTCTCGGATCAGAACCGTCGAAGGTGTCCAGTTCTCAGACCTTTGTCTTGGGGTCAGAGGAGCCCTTCCGGCGGGAGGAATGGGCTAAGCTTTGGATGGCATCAACGAGATCATTGAGGGGTTCGTATCCTAAGGGGACATCATTGGGTTGGTCATCTTCATTGCCAATGTTGTTAGCTGGTCCGTCACAAGATGAACTGATGTCCGAGTCATCTGAGTCATCACTGGAATCACTGCCGCCATCACTGCCACCACTTCCACCTCCTGTCCTATGTCTAGAGGGCGGGTTTTTCGGATGTACATTGTGAAGTTCTTCATCATCCTCGGATAATTCCTCAAAGCAGGATGGGAGCGGAGTAAGCAGAGAAAGGGTTCTCATGCAGGCGGTGGAGATCGAAGGGGCAGTGCGAGCGGTGAGGCTGATGAACTTGCCTGGGATTGTTCGGGAGCTGCTGAAGGCAGTCTGGAGAGCTGTAGTGCGCGAAGCGTGAGTGGTATGGGTTGTCATTCTTGTTGAGGAAACTTGACAAGTGTGAGTTCAAATATATTGTCAAGTCTGGGTTCTCTGGATTAAGTCTGAAGGGGTGGGACTGGGTCAGAGGGTCAGAGGGTCAGAGGTTGCACAAGCGCATGGATGTACCGGAGGTATGGTTGGAGGATCGGAGGATCAAAGGATGAGGCTTTGATGCAGGACTTATGTGTCACGTTCTTGCCAAGTTCCTAGCCTCGTTGTGGAGATAGAGTAGAGGATGGATGTAGAGACAAGGCCGAACGTTGGACTCAAGAGGAGAGACTTATTCAATATTCGAACTAAAGTACAAATGTCGGAACCACAGGGTTTATGTATGGAGGACGAAGCAGATTAGTAACGGAGATTGGTAACGGATGAGTAAGTTGGATAAGACAAGGACCAAAGTCCGAATGCTGCACACCGGAGGTATAAAGCGCCAGAGCTGTGTTGCACAGACAGAACTCTAAGAAACTAAGCGAAAGGTTATTATCAATCAAAGTATAAGACGAAATGTGTAAGACAAAAGGTCAAGGAAAATGAGTCAAGATGTCCGATAGTGAAACGTAGCATAGATAAAGAAATACATCTGGAGATCAACAGAGATGGTACCGGAGGTACCGGAGATCTCGGAGGTGACTTGGGTGGGATATGACACAGACCTGAGAAAAAATATCAGTATCAGGACATGGCTCAGCAATTCGACTCGGGATCTACATAGATAGGCAAGCTGTGTACGTTCCCCATGAGAAGATCAATTAGCATTTGAATGGCGAATTTGGTGTAGCAAGAACAAGAAGGTTGATTGGCGTTTGCTTCGCGCGAAAACAGGCCAGTTTTAAGGCCCTCGGCTCAATTGTGAGCGGACAGCATATCGTCGCGATGATAGCAGGTGCGTAATTGTATACCGTAACAGTGTCGTTGCCATGATGGAAAGGTACAAACAAAAAAATGGCTCA
Source organism: Tylopilus cf. pallidocervicolor (assembly GCA_038093935.1). NCBI lineage: Eukaryota > Fungi > Basidiomycota > Agaricomycetes > Boletales > Boletaceae > Tylopilus > Tylopilus cf. pallidocervicolor. Next base: position 4,657 of record JBBPTE010000796.1, on the reverse strand, counting down.
ATAAGAGAATGACAAAAACAAAAAAAAAGAATGCCTTAACTCATCACCACCATTGATGATCATGACTTTCCCACTAATGGCCCCATCTAAATCACACAAAGTATTTCCATTCTACAAAGTATCCGATGATCACCAACCCATGCCACTGCTCTCCTATCAAGCCGAAATTGTTTATCAAACAGCTACACCAATCACTGTGTCTGCAGCTGAGGAGATACTGGAAGCCATCAGGATTCAACAAGATAAATGGGTGGCTACAACAGCCCCGCTGGCAGCTCGCCCATTCAAAATAGCCAGGATTGCGACCCCTTCACAAGAGAAGGATTTTGGGGCATACCAGCGATTGGAACACTCACCAGCACCAACAGAATCCAGTTTATCTTTGTTAGAGTCCGACGAGAATGCGGGGACAAGCAAAATTCTGAAGCTGAATGGAGAAGCAGGGAGACCAGGACAGGGCGGGTACAACCTAGAGGAAAAGTTAGGCTGGGAAACGGATGGATTTAAGGAATTGAAGGTGAGAACACTGCTGACTGAATTAGCCATGCACTTACGAGTTGACAGAGATTTGTGGATAAGGCTGTGAAGCGTCACCTTGATGTAACGAAGTGTAGAAGCTTGCAGGATCAAAAAGCATTAGAGACGGTAAAGGACCAAGTCAGCTAGACTATAGCGACACAAAGTACAGTGCTTACCATTGTCAACAGGCATTGTCTCGATTCCCAGACTTGGTGGACTTCGAACATTGTTGGCCAGTCTTCGATCTCATTCAACTACAGCTGAAATACACATCATCAAGGTATCAGCAGCAGAAAAGTTCAGGAAAGGATGGGAGCGGAGGAAACTAATTTGGCTCACTCCGTTGTAACTCAGGGTAACTCGGATACAAAGCTGGTTGAATTGCTACTGTTGCAGTACGAACGAAGAGGGAAAAAGCTTACCTCATCCATGAGCAGACTTCTTATTGTGAATCGAACTAGTGTGGCCACTACGGTCATGTGGATTTTGCCAAGGGCAATGACAATAGGCAATGACAATTGCATCGCCATGTTGGCGTGCGTGAATCCAGATAATGTGCAACTGTTGACATAGTGATCAATAGATTGAAGGGATTATGAAACAACCTAAAACCTTATAGGACTTCGGTCGCCTGATAGGACTTGGACTAGAGGTGAGAGTATAGTAGTGGTGCTGCTAGACACTAGGTTCTAGGGAATACACCAAGAGAACTAGACTGAGGACTCAGCCTCACTAGTCTCTGGTTTATATATTCACGGGTGTGGCTATACTACTACCAGAGTGGTGTGTCTAAGATGAGTCCGTATGTCTAGACTAGCCAATAGCGTATAGGGCTCAGGACGCGTCAGCGTCTGAGTAAGCGTGTGAGTCATGCTGACAGAGCTATGACTGCGGAGTGACTAAGTGGCGCACTGCCAACCCAACGAGGCAGCGTGGTAATTAAATAAGAAGAGACAGAGATTAAATAGAAGTGCACAGCCTAGCTGTGACAGAATGGAAGAGAAGCCGTCAAGGCTGTGAGGCAGAAATGAAAAAGGTGGCTGAGATCTCTGTATCCTAGATCTGGGATCCAGATCGGGTGAGAGTCTCTGTGCCAGACAGAACCTAGTGATCTCGAGTCCTGGTGGGCGAGACTGCGAGTCCTACTGTGCACTCTTGTGCCAGGTCTTCAAAAGGAAAGATAAGATAAAGAAAAAGAAAGAAATAATGCTAAGTCCGTGTTGCGTTGTAGTCCGTTTGCAACAGATTAATTGTTAGACTCACTGATTATCATCGCTGACATGGTGACTTTATTGTAAGGCTGGATAATTGTCGGTCCTCACTACTTGGGAGGCAGAAATCACCTATAATGATTGTTGCAAGTCCTGCAGTCCCTGTATATTTTCCACTCTGAATATGTGGTTCCAAACAACACCCAGCAGTTAGTACAAACTCAACTTCAAATTATCTGGGCATCAGGATGCCATATTCTGCATGACAATCTCAAAGGCTGGCAATCTGCTCACCAGCAGCGGTTAGTACAACTTCTTCAGGAGGAGTAAGTGACTTACTCACTCGAATAGGTATGGATGGTCTGTGGATCTGGGACCTGCAGCGACGAGTCCAGGCTGCCAAGCCTAGCCAAACATGAAACCCCAGGGATCCTATTACATGCTTAGCGTGGCTCACTTGTAAGGACGATGTTCAAGAAACCCTTTGTGCAGGTACCGGACTTGGTTATATTATTTTGTGGAGGCAATGCGCAGACTGGGCAGCTGATTTTGATGAGATCTGGTCAAGGTGAATTGGAAGCGAACAAGAGGTAATGGCCCTCACCTGTGAAAGGTTCAAAGGTAACCTACGCTTGATTACCGCTACTCGCGATCGACAAGTCCAACTCTGGTCATTGGATTCCAAGCATCATCTATCCAACATATTCAGCATCGAGCTCTTATCAACTATTCTGCATGCGGCGTGTTTCTGTGGGGGTGATATTATGGTATTTGGCATGTACAACCGAGAAATGTAGGCATGACTTTGTTCGGATAACAAAAATTCATGACTTTATTAGCTGTACGCTTCAAAGCAAAGATGGTATGGTATCAGCGGTGCATACTACGGGGAGGATGATGTGAGTCCAGCCGATGCCTGTAAAGTCACTAACTGACCTTGGAAAGTGGTGGGACTGTGATTGATCAGACCTGCACCTACACCGTGATAGATAATGCTGTGGCTGGATTCAGTCCACATTGCATAGATGATGGTACATGCATTCACACTTACAACACACAGCCAGCAAAAACATATCCCAAGCAAGTAGCATTTGTGGAACGCGGTGAAAAGATAGTTGGTGGGGGAGAGAACGGCAAAGTATTCATTTTCCAAAAGGCTACCGGAGAACTGCAGCAAGTATTGTGCCATTCTTCCACTGGATGAGTACAAACAATATTGGTAAGTCTCTTACAGCTGAAGAGAAACAGTTACTCACAAAGTGAAGACACATGAAGGAGATACGTTCCACCTTATAGCCACGGCTTCCTCTGGTAACAAAGGTGACTCAGAAATCAGTATTTGGAAGAAATGTATTGCGTCTGCAAAACCAAAACACAAAATTGGTTCATGGACAATCATTGTGATGATCATGCAGGTTGTGACCCACCTATTGGTGATCAGCATGATTATGCTCTTCGTATCACAGATGGTAGGGTATCCTATATATTGCAACGTTATTCTTACCAAAGACGTGGATAATGGGGATCTCAGGGAGCAGATATCAAAAGTATCTGGGGACACTATGCACTACAGGGAATCAGACAGCAAACAATGCATCAAGTGTCTGGATTTGAGGTAAGAGAGAATGTAAACAATATGCACAACTCATTATGTACTACAGCCAATCAGAGAGCAGACGCAAACGATGCATCAGATATCTGAATTCGAAGTGAGAGAGAAGGTAGATGAGCTAGAGACACACACACCGCTACCAACCAAGACACCTTCGCAAATGACACATCAAGCCACTGAATTTGAAGTTAGAGAGAAGGACGTACCTTTGAAGGAGACGAGCGGAAAACGAGACAAAGGTACTGGGAATTGGGGAGGTGCAAAGAGGGAAATGGCATTAGCACTCATCTGAATGTAATTGATATGACATACCCACATGCTGTCTTTTTCTTCTAATTAATGTTCACGGCGGCCCATTCTTCCTGAAAGTCATCACCAATACTTTGGCCGCTGGTGTTGGCACATGTTTATTTCGGGGGCAACAGGTATGAGGCAATAGAAACTACGCTCCTACTACTCTTCTACTATATTGGTGGCGGTTGCGGATGAAGAAAGAAAACTTTACATAATCCAGTGAGCGGGTACTTATTGTGAACTAAACACAGGGCACACGATCATGTGTATGAGTTCAAAGTTCCAACTGAGCAGTAAGTATTGTGCCGGTCACATGTAATCAAACTCAGTTCACAATATCTACCCACCAAGGAAATTATGTAAGCTTTCTCCTCTTCACCCATAACCACCACAACCTTCGTGCCACCATGCGCACCACTTAGTAGCACCATGTAATTGTACTGTAGACTTTGAATATGTCATATCCACAAGGCAGAGAAGTTTGCCTTTCAGGCGTTGAAAAAATAACAGCTTGAGGAACGCAAGTGTGATTGTTGATTGTTCCACAACAAAATCCGGTGTCTAACTTCTCATTTTAGTTCTTCGTGTCCACCTTCCGCCGTCATGTCACAACAAACCATGCAGTTCAACATTACCCCCTCGATGTACGAGGAAGCTAATCTAAACACTCTCTATGCCCTTGCCAAGAAGCATATCACATTGACACATTTCTTCCAGCTGTTGGTGTCAGACAACAACAACGAATACAAGTCGTGGCTCAACCTCATTGACCTCGTAACATCCTATGGAGTTGAAGGCTTCCAGCAGATCCAGGAGGTCCTCCACGACTGCAATCCGTCCACTGATGGTGAGTAATTCTTATTGATTTTTGCTCTATGATTACCAATTGTGTGTGTAGTCCAGTCACATACTTTGTCGCCTGAGCCTGTGCCAGTCCAGGATAAGTCATCATCCCTTGGCTTCTTTTTTACTCATTATTCTTGTAGGCCATGATCAGTCTAGACCACTGCAGCAAGATCCT
>JBBPTE010000788.1:0-11728 GCA_038093935.1 Tylopilus cf. pallidocervicolor | reverse complement strand
GGTTGAGGAGATTGTGGTTGCGATGGTGATGGTTGAATGGCAGTGTTGTCGGTCGGATTGATAGTACCTGGAGACACCCCCTCAAACTGAGCGGGGACAGTTGGTGAAGGCACCCCCTGTGTGAGAGTGGTGGGTGGAAGTAGTTCATTGTCATTGTCGTCCTTTGGTACCTTCTCATACACAATGACATCGCATGAGGCTATGAATTTTCACTTGCTAGGTACCCAGACCTTGTAGGCTTTGGATTGACGTTCAAGACCACAAAAAATGCCATCGAGGGAGTGGGTATCGAGTTTGCATTGTTGGTCATGTGGGATATGGACATGGCAGTGGGAGCCAAAAATGCATAGCGCAGCCACGCTGGGTGTTTTGCTGTAGAACGTTCCATTGGGGGTCGAATGGTTGAGGGCTTTTGTGGGGCTGTGATTGTGCACGTAGTTGGCATACTCATGTGCTTTAGGCCAAAAACTGCGTGACATTTCAATGTCTTCAAGCATGGCAAGTGCACTTTTGTGCGTGGTTTGATTGAAACATTCGGCCACGCCATTTTGTTGAGGTGTATGCAGCGCAGTCATTTCGTGTGTGATACCTTTTTCACGAAGGTAGGTCTGTAGTTTAGAGTCGATAAATTCGCCTCCACAATTGAAGCATATATATTTGACTCGTCAGTCAGTTGAAGTCTCAAGTCGCTGGATAAGAGCTTTGATGAGCACAGGAGCTTTGTCTTTGTGTTTTAGATACTCTTTCCATCCTTTTCGACTGTAGTCATCTATGACGCCTAGGGTGTAAATGTACCCTTGGATTGACTGGTCAAACGGGCCTTGTAGGTCCATGTGTAGTCATTCGAGAATATTGTTTGCACGGTTGGTGGCAGTGACAGGGAATGGGGCACAGTGATGTTTGCCCTTTGCACAGCCATTGCAGGGTGTGAGGTTGCTGTCGCCATGTAGGTCAAATCCATTTATGAGTTTGTGGCGTTCGAGATAGTGTAGACTCTTGAGGCTAATATGGCCTAGGCGGGCGTGCCATAAATCCAAGTTTGATGATTTGTGGGTGGAAAATGCAGCGTTATAGCGTGCAGTGGGTGGTGCGATTATACTGTTGATCTTGTATAGGTTATCACATAGGCGGCCTTCCATTATGATCTCGCCTTTTGGATTTTTGATCGTAAGTCGCCCATTCCGCTTTGTAATTTCCATGCCGCGCTGGTCCATCCAACTTTCCGACAGAAGGTTGTCTTGGGCATTGGGGCAGTAGCTGACATTGAGTAATTTTATTGTATGGTCTTGTCTGCCATGTATGGAAACTCTAATGAGTACAGTACTGACACCGAGAACTTGTAAGGTTGGGCCATTTTTCATGATGCCCTTGATGACGTCATTTGTCGGGGTGAATGTGGTGAACGCTGAGCGGTCGGTGCAGATGTGGTTAGTCGATCCACTGTCAAGTATCCAGCCAAAATGGGAATGGGACATTTCTCGCATTGCGAGATATGCGGATAGATCGCTATCGGATGGTTTGTTGTCTGATTCGTTTTCCATATCCTCAGTGATGGCTTGGTTTGCCCGTTTATAGGGCTTAGCTTTGCCTTTGCTTTGGACTGGTTTCTCGGACTTTTTGGTTTTGTCCTTCTTGTCCTTAGTCCCTTCCTCAGATTTCTTCGACTTTGGTTCTCGCGGTTTTGACCAGCAGTCTTTGATCCAGTGTGTCGGAGATTTGCAGTTGTCACAGAATCGTTTCTTTTTGTTCTGGACTGCTTGTAGCGTAGTGTTTGACCCTTGCGACGTGTGTACTCCATATTTGTCTCGGATATGCCGTTCGACTTCTGTAGATGTGTAATGTTCTGGTAGGGCCACGAATACATAGTTCCAGCTCGCTGGCATGGATATATGCAAAAAGCATACAAATAGTTCGTCATCGATGTCGCATTGCATCATAAGCAGATCACAATGGTAAATTTTCATTTTTGATATGTGTGCTGTTGTGTCCTCGCCATCGGTGTAGCGGGTATTTACGAGCACTGTTATCGTCAATGTCCAATTGATTGCTGTCGTGCCTCTATAGAGTCGACGAGCCTCTGCCCATATCTCCGCTGCTATAGATAGATGACCGATTTCATTTTGTCTCTCCTCCGTTATTGCTGCTGTTAATACCAAGCAGACGAATAAATTTGCCTTTTGCCAGCGTATGGGTTGGTGTTTTGTGTCTGGTGTGTCACCGCATGGCATGGTAAAGTCAGGATCTAGGTAGATGTGGAGCGAGACAGTCTGGAGCACGCGTAGAATAGCATCGGTCCATATAGCATAGTTGGTTGAGGTGAGTTTCAGTTTAATATGGAATAGGTGTGTGAATTTTGACGGATCAATTGACTTTTGTAACGTAAAATGTATTTCCTCTTCGTCATCTGTCCCTTCGTCCATGATACTTGGTGATGTACGCCAGAGCCTCACAGGGGAGGGCTTGCATGATCTTGCCGTATTGCCAGTGGGTAACATTAAGTTCTGTGGTGCACGTGTTGTCACATATCGGCGGTTCCATCCTGTTGCAGTCACATGGGTACTGCTATCTAATCCATCAGGAAAAGAAGGTGTAGGAAAGGATGCCGGGCCTAGACGGCCGACTGTGCTGGCTGGTGGGGTATGGCCACGTGACTCAGATGGTGCTTGCGACATAGTTTGGACTGTCGGGTAATACCAGGTAGGGATGGGTAGTAGTTAACGAGTGTCAAAAACGAGTGATGATGGTTGGAGGTTGTAACGACAAATACGAAGTTTGTTTCGCTGGGTCTCTTGGTCCTTTTTGCACTACGCAGGGCTCATAACCTGTTAGTGTGCGCAAGAGTCAGACCTAACGAGTGAGCTTAGTGAACTAGGTACAGTGAGTAAGTATGAGTCCATGTAGTGTAGAGTGGTACGGGCTCACCTCCAGTCACAAGTAAGAAGACTGGAGGAAGCCGCGTACGCGAGGCAAACACATAGTGTAGCATCTGAGCATACCAAATAAGGAAATGTATGAAAATATTAACTACGGGAGGCTGAATCTCCAACACCATCTTCACTCAATGTATGAAAACAGGGTAGGCTCAGCTACAAGCTAACAAAATACATGACAAACTCGATCTACCAGCTCCAAGCAGTCCAAAACTTCACTTTAGGGACCAAATCACCCCATGACTGAACCATGTCAAACTCACGAGAGTCACCTATCTGACATGCCATCATGATGAGTTGACTGCCCAGAACACTGTGGGTGGAGAGTGCTTCGAAGAGACAGTGTTGAATGATGGCACGGACATGCAAATTGTTGCAATCGCAGCACAACGAACATATTTCACTTCCTTTTCTTATCACGATAACGGACGCATCTTATTTCTTACCTTTTACTTTTCGAAGATCCGGCACAAGAGTGCATGGTAGGACTCGCAGTTCCCCAGTCTTCAAGAGTCACATGACCACTTGGGAACTCGGGATCACTAAGTTCCGTCTGACACTGAGATGCTCGCCTGATCCGGATCTTAACCGATTTAGGATATGGAGATCTCCGTCACCTTTTTCATTTCTGCCTTATGCCTTGACGGCGACAGCATTCATCTCCCACCGCCACATCTACGATGAGGCGCATAACGTTCATTTCCGCTCAGGGCTATGCCCAACTTCCATTCTCTTCATTTCCATTTCACAGCCTCGATGGCTTCTCTTCCTTCTGATCCCCGCTGCTGCGGACTGACTCATACTTATCTCGGCTGTGCTGAGTACGATACACCATTGGCTAGCATAGACTGCTATCCGGACTTCAGGATTGGTCGATAGCTGTAGTCCAAACATGTACATGCAGCTCCATAGTCTATATATACTGGGAGACACTGAGGCTACGGTCCTCAGTCTAGTCTCTTGGAGTTTCCCCTTCAAGCGACTTTCGACCTCTTGAGCTACTAGTGCACACCTGAAGCTTTGCCCTTCGCGATCTCGCTATAAAGGTTGTTTCACTAGACTAGACTCTCCATACTTCACCTTTGCCCTCGTATCTCAAGACAAGAGTACGTTGTAATAGCTACGAACCATACAGACATCGAGCACAGTGACTAACGATAAGTACGCACTATAAGTGCCGATCTCTTTCCACAGGACCCTCCCTTCTACAGCAGCGGACCAAGAACAGTATGCCTGCCAGTTCACCCGGTTCTTGAACGCACAGATTAACGTAGTCGAAGAGGAGCCATCAGCAATCGTTTCAAAAGTTGGGCGATTGAGACCAGGGTGTGGGAATCAGTTCGACGACTTCTACGGAGATTTAGAGAGAGAAGACAGCCCGCCGCTTCACCCCAGATATCTTACCCAAGCCAACTCGCTCCTAGAGACGTTGGCAAAAGAGTTGGACTCTGAATTAAGCCCATACGAAGAAGAGGTCGACCCCAACGACTTCTCACCCTCGACTACGCCACCACCTCAGACCCGCCTCGTCCACGGGCCCCTTCTCCCCCCTTTTCACCACCCGTTTTACGACACACCGGTCGGAGAGACAATCTCCGAGAAATCTATCAAGCGAGAGAACTCGCCAATCGTCATACCGCTTTCCTTAGAAGAAAGCTCCAATCCGAAGAAGCGAGAACGTTCAGAGACCGAAGAAGACTCTCCACTCTCACCCCTATCCTCCCTCACTCCCTCTCCTCCTCCTCCTCCTATCAAACGGCAGAGGAAGACTTATATTAAGAACGCATATAGGATTGGTGAAGGACCTATACCTGGCTATCACATTCCGTCTTCGGTAAAGAGGCTGAGGAACATTAAGAGAGTAGACTACAAAACCTTTTTCTAAATATAAACCGACTCACCTCACATCATGTCCGGCTCCCAACCCCGAGAACCTGCAACGCCCCAAACCGTCCTTCCCCCCGTACTTGCAGCAAGCTTGACAGCTCTAAGCCTGCACTGAGACCAAGACATCGCAGAAGTAGGAGCACAACTGCGATTATACCTCAAAGCCTCCGAAGAAGTTCATCTCTCCGCACGACGACAACGAGAGAGGCTCTCAGAAATCATCGATCATCAACGATTGACGATACAACAATTAAGGGATGACCTTATGCAAGCAGAAGACCAGATAGCAGCGGCACCCGCCGGAGCTCAGGAAGCGGCTCCACGAGCTGAACCGAAGCTCTCAAAGATCATCGCAGACCCCAGAGACTTCGATGGAACCAGGGGCAGAGTATTCAACGAATGGTGGGGGAAAATTCTCATGTGGAAAGCCGAAAACCCCCAAGTACTAAATGAAAACATGGCTGTATGGGCCGTACTCTCACGAATGAAGAAAGGCGACACAGCGCGGGTTGCCAACACTATCTTCCAAGGAGCACAAACCAAGGGCTGGCCCTCCTGGGAAGAATTTACCAAAGTAATGATGGTGCACTTCTGCTCCATCAACAACAAGGAATGGCATAAGCAACAGCTACTCCACCTCAGACAAGGAAAAATGGACATGGCCACGTTCCTGTCCAAATTCGAATCACACCAATTCGTAGCAGAGCTCCACTCAGCGCATGTAATCGATCTTCTCTATCACCATGCCGACCAAGAAATCATGACAAGATACATGAGGGAGCACGGCTACCCACAAGATCTCGACGCCTTCACCGATTACCTAAAAATACAAGGCGAACGAGAAAATTTGATGAAACTCCTGGCAAGGGGCACGACACGAGGATCAGAACTAAGGAAACCCTCCCGCGACCCCAACGCAATGGACATCGACGCAGCCAGAACTGCGTTGCACGAATGCTTCAGTTGTGGCAGAAAGGGCCACTTTACATGCGACTGTAGACATCCGGAACTCAAGAAGTGTCCAGAATGTGGCTACAAATCGGTCCGTGACCGATCTCACTGAAAGGACTGCTCTAAAAAGCGGTCTAGAAATGTCCATGCCTCAGACGGCGAAGGCGCAACCTCCTGGGAAGAGGATAAAAGCACCACAAGGAACGTTCGCTCCACAAACAGCAACACCACTCCGCCACCGAAACAGGAACCTAAAGGAAAAGGCCGTGATTACATGGCCAATATTCAAGGATTAGATTTTGAGGCAGCCCGGGCCTGGTTCTGGGATTACGAAAACTTGGCCTCGAAGTCGGGAAAAGGCCAAGCCTGAGCCATATTGGGAATGGTGAGGGCTCCGCCGGACAAGTTCCTTTTTCTTCATGGTCCCCTTCATACGTACAAAAACCCAAAAATATCTCTTCCATGAATTCATTCTCTTTACTTACGATTGATGAATGTACGGAATTGGATGCCTCGGACATCCCCGAACGATTTTCTCCTAACTTAACAGATCCTTCACTGCTGACAGGGGAGTCCTCTCAGAGGCTCGGCCGGAGCATTACACTGGTGCTTAATTCCCCTCTCACACCACATATTGCTGCCGAAGATGAATTTCCCGAAAACATCTTTGTCAGGAATCTACATCTAAACCGAGAAATCCTTCTAGACATCCACATCACCCCCTTCGCCAACCGACGCGAAAATAACTATATCCACACTAAAGCCCTACTGGATAGTGGGGCCAATGCCATATTTATCGATCAAAAATGGGCGCAAGACGCCAAACTTCCTCTTACAAAACTCCGACACGAAATCCCCGTTTACAACGTTGATGGAACCAAAAACTCCGCCGGAAGCATTTCCCACGCGACGGAGCTAGTAGTAGAATTCCAGGGACACCGCGAAAAGGTCATGGCAGAAGTAACTGACCTCGGGAAAAACGCCTTCATCCTCGGATATGAATGGCTAAAACGTCACAACCCCGAAATAGACTGGGCGAAAGGCACAGTCCGAATGACTCGATGCCCACACCACTGCCACCGCTTGCAGAGCAAGCCCCTTTTCTTACATTTACAGGAGAAAGAAGAAGAAGACCTCCAGTATCAGGTCCACGCCACTATTAGGACGCTCGAAACACAACAAGACGAAAAGAAACAAGATCCGAAACCAATGGTAGAAGATCTTGTCCCACCCGAATATAGAAAATATTATAACGTGTTCTCAAAAAAGGAATCTGAAAGAATGCCATTACGCAAACCGTGGGATCACGCCATAGATCTCAAAGATACCTTTAAACCGAAAAAGGGTAGATTAATTCCCCTTTCAGTCACGGAACAAGAAGAAGTCAAAGCCTTCTTAGACGACCAGCTGGCTAAGGGGTATATTCAACCATCTAAATCACCCCAAACCTCTCCGGTCTTCTTCGTTCCAAAAAAGGACAGTAAAAAACGAATGGTACAGGATTACCAATATCTAAACGAACACACGGTAAAGAATAATTATCCCCTCCCACTCATATCCCAATTAGTGGATAAACTTCGCGGCGCGAAGCTCTTCACAAAGATGGACCTCCGATGGGGTTACAACAACGTCTGAATCAAGGAAGGCGACGAATGGAAAGCTGCTTTTGTCTGCTTCAAAGGCGCATTCGAACCCTTAGTCATGTACTTCGGGTTATGCAATTCTCCCGCCACCTTCCAAGCGATGATGAATGAAATTTTTGCTGATATGGACGACGTCGTGGTGGTCTACATAGATGACCTAATGATATTTACCAAGATGGATGATCAAGCAGAACACGATCGGATCGTACTTGAAGTCCTTCGCCGGCTCGAAGAAAACGACCTTTACGTCAAACCAGAGAAGTGCACTTTTCGCACCACGGAAGTCGACTTCCTGGGCATGATAGTCGGCAAAGATGGAATTAAAATGGACAAAACGAAAGTCCAAGCCATTCTGGAATGGCCTGTCCCAAAGAATCTACGCGGAGTCAGATCCTTTTTGGGGCTAGCGAACTTTTATAGATGCTTCATCAAGGATTACTCAAAAGTGGCTAGACTGCTTAATGACTTGACGAAGAAAGACACCCCGTTCGTATGGTCTGACAAATGCCAAGAAGCGTTTGATACGCTCAAAACGCATTTCACCACCGCACCGATTCTCGCTTACCCGGATATAGATTGCCAGTTCCGAGTCGAAAGCGACTCCTCAGACTTCGCTACTGGCACCGTACTATCTATTTTAAAAGACAACAAATGGCACCCAGTTGCCTATTCAAGTCACTCAATGATAGATCAAGAACGTAATTACCCCATTGCCGATAAGGAGATGCTAGGCGTCATCCAAGCACTAGAACAATGGCGACATTACCTAGAAGGTGCAAGACACCAATTCGAGATCTGGAACGATCACGCGAACCTCCAATGGTTCATGCAACGTCAAGACCTTAACCGAAGGCAAGCATGCTGGGCTCAATATTTATCCCGATTCAATGCACTCTGGGTGCACAAACCAGGAGCCTCGATGGCTAAAGCAGACGCCCTCTCTAGATGAGAGGATCACTCAGAAGGAATAGACGATGACAATAAAGGAATATTAGTCATCCCCCCGGAGATGATCCGTTCGACCACGGTCTCGATCACCGATGAAGGGGCTGAAATTAAACATCGCATCTTTTTAGAAACGTGCAAGCTCTCAGAACGAGATATACGGGAATTAGAATGCAAATACGGCTTCCGAGAAGAACGCGACGGCTGTCTCTCCGACGATGACGGTTGACTTTACGTACCACCATCTAACTTATTACAGATGTTGATCATCCAATCCGCTCACGACCCCCCGGTTCATGGCCACCTGGGTTACCAAAAGACCCTGGACATACTTAGATGTAACTATTCTTGGCCAGGCATGGCTTCGACAGTCAAGGATTACATCACTAGATGTGACGCATGCCAATGGCACAAGGGATCTAATCAAGCTCCTAGTGGGCTTCTCCAACTGCTTCCAATCCCCGAACACCCTTGGGAACACATTACGGCTGACTTCATCACGGACCTCCCCCTTTTCCAAGGTTTCAACTCCATCTTGACGGTGGTAGATCGGTTTAGCAAGGAAGTAGAACTAATCCCTTGCACCAAAAACATATCCGCCCTAGAAACGGCCAAATTATTTATGAACAATGTCTGGAAGCACCATGGACTTCCACTAACAATCACCTCCAACCGCGGACCTCAATTCGCATCGGAGGTAATGCGAGAAATTAACCGCAGGCTCGGAATAGAAACCAAACTCTCAACCGCCTTCCATCCACAAACGGACGGACAATCAGAGATTGTAAACAAGGAGGTCGGGAAGTTCTTATGGATTTATTGCTTTGACAGGCAAAACGAGTGGGCAGATTGGTTATCGCTTGCTCAGTTCTCAATCAATCAGAAGAAGCACACCACCACTAAAAAATCACCCTTTGAGGTGACACACCCTTACTCCATTCGGGCAGGACCCTCCACCTCATCAGCCGCACAAAGCTCGAAAGCACCCGCCGCTGGTGATTACCTCAAGCTTCTTTCTGATGTGAAAAAGAACATATTGCCAATGCGCAGGAACGCATGAAATGTCAAGCCGATAGACACCGGTTCACGACACCGGCTTTTACCGTTGGAGACCTAGTATGGCTCTCGACGGAAAACCTTAAATTAACCCGCGGCAGCCGCAAACTTACGGAGCGATGGCTAGGCCCATACGCTATCACCGCCTTGGCAGGACCAAATGCGGTTACCCTACGGCTACCCCGAAGCATGCGCATTCACCCCACAGTCAATGTATCCTGGGTTAAACCCTACCAAGAATGCCTTGAAGGCCAACTGGTTCGACACCCAGGCCCCGTACAAGTTACGGAGGACAGAGACAATGAATGGGAACTCAACTATATAATCGACTCGCACTACAAGGGACGCCGACTCGAATATTTAATCCATTGGAAGGGCTACGATGAGACTGACCGTACGTGGGAACCCGCCGGTAACCTGACAAATGCGGCGAAGTCTATATGAGATTTCCATATCCGTCACCCAGCCGCTCCCCGATCCCTTTCCATCGACCCCTCCGAATTCCTATTCCTATTCAAACCTATCCACAACCCTACAAACGACAACTGCCCCCACCAACAAATACCATTTAACCGCCTAGATACACTAGACCCACCCACCCACACCATTAGCCGGATCTAATGTGGGACCCCCTTCCTGATTCGTCGCCTCCCGAGCCCTTAACCTATCCTGGAATCGACTTTCCACTTCATACCCATACAAAATACGTTCATCCTCTATGGTCATCCAACTAGGGTTATACGCCGCATACGACACCACATGATAACCAACTACAAGAACCTTAGTAGACCACACGTTATTCAAAAGACCACCTACAGAGATGCAAGTCAAGCGCCAGAGGCACTTGCACCGCGACACCCATCCATGACAGGCACATGGATAACCCCATCACCGTCACGATTAAAAACCAGACGAATACAGCGACAATAGAGGCGATGAAGAGTAAAGACGACATTTTCGTTACCTCCCCATCACCAAAACACACTTCCTTTTATATGTCCAAAACTCTCCCATGGTCATCTGGAAGCTGACCACTAGAAGGGGGGTAGTGTTGCAATCGCAGCACAATGAACATATTTCACTTCCTTTTCTTATCGCGATAACGGATGCATCTTATTTCTTACCTTTTACTTTTCGAAGACCCGGCACAAGAGTGCACGGTAGGACTTGCAGTTCCCCAGTCTTCAAGAGTCACATGACCACTTGGGAACTCGGGATCACTAAGTTCCGTCTGACACTGAGATGCTCGCCTGATCCAAATCTTAACCGATTTAGGATACGGAGATCTCTGTCACCTTTTTCATTTCTGCCTTACGCCTTGACGGTGACGGCATTCATCTCCCACCACCACATCTACGATGAGGCGCATAACGTTCATTTCCGCTCAGGGCTATGCCCAACTTCCATTCTCTTCATTTCCGTTTCACAGCCTCGATGGCTTCTCTTCCTTCTGATCTCCATTGCTGTGGACTGACTCATACTTATCTCGGCTGTGCTGAGTACGATACACCATTGGCTAGCATAGACTGCTATCCGGACTTCAGGATTGGTCGATAGCTGTAGTCCAAACATGTACATGTAGCTCCATAGTCTATATATACTGGGAGACACTGAGGCTACGGTCCTCAGTCTAGTCTCTTGGAGTTTCCCCTTCAAGCGACTTTCGACCTCTTGAGCTACTAGTGCACACCTGAAGCTTCGCCCTTCGCGATCTCGCTATAAAGGTTGTTTCACAAATCGGTATCACTGCAGGAAAATGCGATCTCGTAAAGTGTCAATTCCACCAGCAAGTTCAGCACCAATATATGACCTCGATTTTGATCATGAACTTGAATCTCCAGGTCCTTGTAAGCAGTGAGGTCTATGACAGAGAGAAGGGAAAAAATCTGGCATATTTCCACGCATGAGTGTCAGGAACCGTAGATCATGAAGATGCACCATCATCTTCCTTCAAAAGGTAGATGGGAAAGGAGGATGGAGGACCTCCAGACTTCGAATGTTAGCCAAGGGTATGGAGCAACAAATGTCACTTATGATATGGTCAATTGCTATCATTGATTGGCCTCAACGAATGTGAATTGCGAAAGGAAGCTGCAGTCCTAACAGTCATGCATGATTATGGGAAGCAGAGAAAGGTAATCGTGTTCACATGAACCCTGACCACGAGGCGAAAATGACGCCCAACGACAACTCAACGAGTAAACTCTGTACATATTTCAAAGCCAAAGCACCAAGTTTGACAAGCAATGGGCTGTTGGAAATATTCTAGATAAGGTATTTACAGCTTACATAAGCAATAGTTACATCGCACCATAG
>JBBPTE010000784.1:0-11750 GCA_038093935.1 Tylopilus cf. pallidocervicolor | reverse complement strand
CACAACTTGCTCTCAGAGTTTTCGGAGATCACCCAAAATATGGTCTTGCGCTTTCGTCCTTGCCCGCTGCCCGCACCCTACTTCATTCCCTCTATCAAAAATATCCTCTGGAGAACATCATCGCTGCAGTGTCGCTATTCGGTCTCAATAACCTCCCTCCTGTTACCAAGGATCCCGCTAGCTGTGCCATGCTGTATGCAGCTTGCCTACGGAGCAAGAATAAACACGCGTCGTTGCTTGGTAGGGATATTCGAATAGCCCTTCAGAGTCTTCTTCAGGAGACCAAACCCTACACCGAGCCCAAAGAAAATTTTCTGCGCGCCCGGCATTCCACCAAACCTGATCTATGGCTATTAGAGGCGCTGAGGGATATAAAAAGAACAAAGAATGCCCAGGGTCGTGGATCATGGTGGATAACCGAATGGATTGCTAAAGGAGAGGGTCGAGAGCTGCCACCGCTCGGCGAACGCAGGTATCAAGCAAGGGGTGGGAAACGTCTGCAACAGGAACCGGCGGTATCTGCTTCGAGTGCGCCGCAGCAGTTATATGCCTAGTTCATCCCCTTATCATTATCACTACACCCTAATTGTCATAGTCACTTTGGTTCCCACACAATGTCGCGAAGACTTTGACATGATTCGGTCTGAGAAATGGTATGTCACGTAAGGGTATGTATGTTGGGGACTGAGGATGACGGTCCAGTGATGGTCCAGTGATAGTACCAGCTGGCGCGACGAGACTAGATGTATCGTCAGTGACACTGGAATTCTTCGCCCCGCGTCGAAAGAGACCAGGAACACTAATAGCTCTCGGACCCGCATATCTTGCTCGGCCAAAAAATCCTATCGCTCCTTTGACACGGTCAGGGACCAGGTCAGGAACGAACATATCGACATGACAATCGAAGGGCCAATGTAGCCCTAGCCCCACTCCACTGATCAACATGCATATGATAACCAACATGTCACAAATGGTAATCAGTTGGCCAACGTGCTTCCCACTGATGTCTCGCAAGAGTCATCGAGCGATGACTTGTATCAGGCTGGCTAAGGGCATGGCCAGCTGTGTCCTCCTTCCTTCAATTAGCTGCTCAGTTTGTCGATTTACAGCCTGAGCCCCTTCTGTATATATGGGCCAGATCCACATGGAAGTTCATGGTCATCATCGGATTCACCTGCCTCACACATACCTGTCGACCAATGGGAAATAAGTTGGCGTGGACGCCAGCTGGTTTATATTGCACAAGGGTGATCGACGAAGAGAAAGGTTCGTGCCGAGACGCTACGTGCATGATGATATATACTAAGCGAGTTACAGCCCGGAAGAAAAGCCGCCGCAAGGCACCAGCAGCAAAGTTCAGAAAACGGTCGTCAATAGCTCTGCCTTAACAACAATCAAGGACATTCATCGGGCGCAACACCTGCTCGGTCCGAGCATCGTTCATGACGCATGACGTATGAGCGCACGCTCATTTCCGCAACGCACCGTCCGTCGGGTCCCTGTTTCATTCTATATCGGTCTCTATGCTACGGAGATTGCTGAGCGCTATGCATGGCTGCAAGACGAGCACGGGC
Organism: Tylopilus cf. pallidocervicolor; assembly: GCA_038093935.1. NCBI lineage: Eukaryota > Fungi > Basidiomycota > Agaricomycetes > Boletales > Boletaceae > Tylopilus > Tylopilus cf. pallidocervicolor. Next base: position 10,176 of record JBBPTE010000784.1, on the reverse strand, counting down.
CTTGAAAGGATTATCTTCACACCTTCAATCTCTTCACCACGTTCCACTCACATGGGCATTATTCCATGACGTTCCATATCACAAGTTCCATCGCAGCAGCATAGCCTCCGTAGAGTAGTATATAAGTAGTCCTCACTATGTACATAGTCCTCAGTTTCGGAATAGTCATTTATTGCGAGCATTGGGGTTCACTTAGAGCCACCGCTTGTGATCGTCCTTGACATTATTCCGAAACTCACCGCTCTACCTCTTCCTCATCGCTCGCACCACTCTACTCTATACCGCTTCATATTCTCGCTCGCGACCATCGTTGCATGAGGCAGACGGTCCTGTTTTGAAAGGCCGCCATCGAGCCAGCGATGCTCTAGTCAAAGGCAGAATCACATACCCGGATCCTAGGGTTAAGGGAGACATGTTAGTACACGTGACGTACTTGGGAAAGCAACCCGGCCCACTGCTAGTTATACGCTCGTCTGGCGTAGTATCCAATACATAACCAGGACTCTCGTGAAATACCGAGGGCAACCAGTGCGTGGGTACATCTAAATAAGAATAAAGTTGCTTTCCCATAGTGCACCAGGGGCGTATTGGCAGAGCGCTAGAGGCTGCCACGTAACTTGGTACCAATAACCGAGTACTGTTCGCGTGATCACAGTTATTGTCATGTCTCTCGCTGGGAGTATCCAGACGCCATAGCCAGGCGTATCCGGTATCCATCCACCATTTATTCCAGCTGCCCGCGGACCAGGACCCGATCCCCCTTCCTCACCATCCCCGACCTTTTACCATCGCCTTGAATGTCGAGCCTTTGCTCCGTTCTTGATTTTCTTTACCTCCACTACCCATCGCATTCAGTAGGAGTGTGGGAACCACTTAGGTGTACCCTCCTACAACGTGCTATATACCACTTAATTACGTAGTAGCTGCTGTGCGCTCCATAATATAATCAATATGTTGGAACAAATTACCCTCTCTGCCAATGTATGGGCACCACGAGACCCAACTCCCGTCGGATCCCCTAACGGATCAACACCCGAAACACCAACTACACCTCGTCCTACCTACTCTCCCGATCCGTTGGATTTCAACGCAGTATACAATGACATGGAGAGAAAATACAATGAATTCCGACACAACTACATTATCTGGCATGACTACATGAGCAGACATCCAGAATCAAGGATGGCACCGCCAGAAATGCCAGTGCTCCCTACCACGTTTCCTCCACCATGAATCCCATCACACCAACCACCTTCTGAACAAGCCACCGGACTCTCTCCCCTTTTGGGAAGAGTTCATCTCCCAAGATCTCCCCCGAGAAACTTATTCTCACCAAGAAGCTACGCCGCCGCCACACGAAGCATAAAACCCTCACACATTCCCACTCCACCAGCTCTGACAGTCCGAATTCCCACTTCGGGAAAATTAGGAAAATCGTTGGCGGCCAAACCACAAACATTCGAGGGAGACAAGAAGAAGTTCGTCCAATGGTGGCGAACAATAGAAATGTATTTTGCAGGATTCGAAGAAGAACCAAGCGACAGACAAAAAATAATAATTGTCTTGTCGTATATGACTGGTTCAAACGCGGCGGGAAGATACGCTGATCTCTTCCACACTCAAGGAAAGTTGGAACAGATAAGCTTCGCCGAATTTAGAGGCGAAATAAAACAGTTGTTCCAACCAGCGGCGCTATCACGAGAGGCCGAGAAAAAGCTCTACAGCCACAAACAGACGAAAGATATGAGCGTGGAAGATTACTTCACGCAAATGAAACATTTAGTACTCGAAGCCGAGATCGACATGCGAACCCATTCCCGCATGCTGATCAACATCGCCCGGAATGGAATAAGGAACGAGATCGTCGAATACGTAGAAAGGTCCACCCCAGATCTGATCGACGATAACAACATCGAAAATTGGGAAACGGCCCTAGTTCGCGCCGACCGCATTCTGCACGAGATTGCAGAAAGAAAAAAGACATCTACTACATACCGCCCGTGGCAACCCAAGCCACAACAAGGAACCTCCACATCCGTACACCCCCCCAAGGATGCACCGAAGGACGTCCACCCGAACCAAACCGGGACCTTCGGAGGCCAAGGAGTCCCCATGGACATAGGACGAGCACGTGCCGAAGGAAAGTGCTTCCGATGCGGAGCACCATGGCCGTGCAAAGAGCACTTCCGACCGCGACAACGTCAAGTAAGGACGTTGGAGTTGAGAGGGGTGAAATTGCAGTACACAACAGCCGAAAGCTGGAGGCTGCAATAAAGGAGTTAGATAAGAAGGGTTTTGGGGAAAACAAGTAGATAGTTGTCGCTCTGCTTGTAAAAAGAAATCATCATGTAAACCTCCCACCAATAAATTTTCTATTTTACCGATCGAACATGATGAAAATGATGATACCCCTAACGTCCAACTCCCCAAAAGGAACGTTGAAGCTGCCGAGCGCTCCGTTCCAAAACGAAAAGTAAGTAAGAAGGAAGAGAAGGCTGCAGTGCGCCCCCCTTCTGAAAATAAAGAAACAAAGTTTGAGTATGGAAAAGTCCGAGTGCTCAAGCGTACGAATGAGGCTGCAGAGCGCCCTACTATGCCCAAAGCATCGGAAGTTCGTGAAGCTGCGGAGCACTCCGAACAACCGACAGGACGATTGAAAAGAAATTCTTGGAGAAACACGATTGATCCATGGTCAATAAGATAGATCAAAAATGTGATTGACACCAAGGATGATTTGCGATCAATAAGCCATCTCAAATCATTCGTCCATGACTCCCGCGCAAAAGAGGTAACCAAAGAACTATTGAGTGATCTGAAAAATCTCGAAAGTGAAGACGCTCATTGGGTTCTGAGGGACCTCCAACACCGTCCAAAATTCATAAAAAAGGAACGAACAAATTCCTTGGAAGTAGAAGGAACCATCATCCTTAATGACAGCCGAGACTTCAAAATTATGGCATTAATTGATTCCGGATGCATGGGATTGGCAATCAACTGAACCTTCGTAAAAGAACAAGGAATCCAAACACATAAATTACCGAGAGCAATCCCGGTATACAATGCGGACGGAACAATGAATGCAGCAGGAAAGATAGAAGACTTTGTCATTGTAGAGTTGGAAATACAAGGACACAAAGAACAAATCGCATTAGGAGTGACCGACCTAGGAAAAGGAACAATATTCCTAGGATATGATTGGTTGCAACTACACAACCCACTTATCGACTGGAAAAAGAGTACAGTCAAATTTCAATGCGATGAAGACCATACCCCTGGTCTAATTCCAACCGAAGATGACGAAGAAGAAGAGACCGAACTCTTACAAGGAGAACGGTTATTTGAGCTTGACACAATGTCCTACCTCCGAAGTGTAGCCACTACTACCAGAGCAGAAGCGTGGAAAGCGAAAGCAAAAAAGACGTTTGAGGAAATAGTACCCGAACAATATCATGAATATAAAGATGTTTTCGCCAAAGAAAGCTTCGACGCGCTGCCACCAAGGAGACCGTGGGACCACGCGATCGAGTTAATACCAGGAGATCATGTAGTAGATTGTAAAACATATAATCTATCTCCTGAAGAGCAAAAAGAACTAGATTCCTTCTTGGAAGAGAATCTCCAAAGCGGAAGAATACGACCTTCCAAGTCCTCCTTTGCATCAGCATTCTTCTTCATAAAGAAAAAAGATGGACGACTAAGACCCGTACAAGATTATCGCAAATTGAATGCGATTACAATAAAAAACAGATACCCATTACCATTGATATCCAAACTAATCAACAAGTTGAAACAATCCAAATACTACACCAAGTTCGATATACGATGGGGGTACAACAATGTACGAATAAAAGAAGGAGACGAATGGAAGGCGGCCTTCCGAACCAATAGAGGATTATTTGAACCCCTCGTAATGTTCTTCGGCCTAACGAATTCCCCGGCCATGTTCCAAACAATGATGAATCACATCTTTAAAGATCTGATAAATGAAGGAAAAGTCGTAGTATACATGGACGACATCATGATCTTTACTAAGACCCTAAAGGAACACCGGGAGATTACAAAAAAGGTACTACAAATACTGAGAGAAAACAATCTGTACCTAAGGCCAGAAAAGTGCGAATTTGAAGCAACCGAGACAGAGTATCTCGGGCTCATAGTAGCACACAACGAGGTTAAAGTAGATCCTCACAAGAAAGAGGCCATTGAAAACTGGCCAACCCCCACGAATAAAAAACAATTAAGGGGTTTCTTGGGTTTCTTGAATTTTTATCAACGCTTCATACAAAACTTCGCAAAGAAAGCGAAACCATTAAATGCATTAACCTCAGTCAATAAAGAATTCGAATGGACAGAGGAATGCCAAAAAGCGTTCGAGGAATTAAAGAAAACAATGACAACAGCCCCTGTATTGTCAATGCCAACAGACACCGATCCGTACCGAGTGGAAACGGACGCGTCAGGATACGCATTGGGAGCAGTACTTTCCCAACAACAAGAAGGGAAATGGAAACCAATCGCATTCATTTCAAGATCGTTATCCGACGCAGAAAGAAACTACCATATGGCGGATCTAGAAATGCTAGCAATAATGTACGCCATAGAAGAATGGCGACATTACCTACTCGGGGCACACCACCCCTTCCAGGTCCTAACGGACCACAAAAATCTAGAGTTCTTCCGAAAACCACAAGACCTCTCGAGACGACAAGCAAGGTGGCAACAAATCATACAAGATTACCACTTCAGCATTGTCCACCGATCTGGAAAAACAAACCCAGCCGACCCTCTGTCCAGGAGGCCAGATCATGAAAAGGGGGTAGAGGATGACAACCGACAAAAAATCCTCTTAAAAAACGAATTATTCGTATTGGAAGGACTAAAACAAAGACGTCTTCGTGTAGCAGCTGAGCGCTCCGAAGAAATCCCTGTTCATGTAGCAGCAGTGCGCTCCGAACAGACAATCAAAGATGTAGATAGTCTAATTCCTGGACTACAATACAAGACCGAAAGTTTCGTACAGAAAGGATTACAAAAAGAGGGATCAAACTGGTCAAAAAAGAACGGAATCGTCTATTGGAAAGAATTAAAATACATACCCAAAGACGAATCGTTAAGAGAACAAGTAATAATAGAAAACCACGACCACCCTTTAGCTGGTCATCCAGGAATAAGACGAACAAGAGACTTGGTCATGCAACGATATTACTGGCCAACCTTACGAAAAGACATAGAAAAGTATGTCCAAGGTTGTGACATATGCCAGAGAACGAAAGCAAAAAGAACAAGTCACACTACGTCATTACATCCAAATGAAGTCCCCGACGCTCCATGGGAAATCATCTCAATAGATATAATCGGACCTCTACCAGAGTCGAAAGGAAAAAATGCTATTTTAACAGTAGTGGACCGATTTTCTAAGATGATACACGTATTCCCAGTAATGAACACAATAACAGCGAGCGGAGTGGCACAAATATTCAGGGACCATATATTTAAATTACATGGTACACCCAAAAAAATCATATCCGATCGAGGACCTCAATTCGTATCCTCATTTATGAAAGATCTCTATCGAATGCTACAAATCGAAGCGAATCCATCAATAGCATATCATCCACAAACAGATGGACAAACGGAACACTTCAACGCAGAGGTCGAACAATATTTGAGGATATATACCAATCATCGTCAAAACGACTGGCATGATTGGCTGCCATTAGCTGAATTCACTCATAACCAGAAGATCTCATCCGCAACGGGATTTTCACCATTTATATTGAATTACGGGCAACAACCTCACATCGGATACAAAACAAAAATAATAACTAAGAACAAAGGAGCCAAAGACTTTATTACAAAAATGAAAAAATTACATGAGGAAGCGCAGAAAGCTCTGGAACACGCTGCAGCGGACATGAAGAAATATCATGAGCGAAAAGGAGAACGAAAAAGAATGGAATACAAACCCGGAGACCTAGTCCTCGTCGAAGGAACAAACATACGAACTGAGAGACCTTCGAAGAAACTTGATGACAAAAGATATGGCCCGTTTAAGGTTCTGGAAAAAGTGGGCCCCGCTGCCTACAAATTGAAATTAGAAAAATCGTGGAAGGGAATACATCCAGTGTTTAACGAATGCCTTTTGTGGCCCTACAAAAAAGGAGAATTCGACTCACAAACGTTCAAAAAACCTCCTGCGATAATACTCCAGAACCAAAACAAAGAGCATGAGATAGAAGAGATTCTCGACGCTCGAGAAAGAAGAAACGTCATTGAGTTCTTGGTTCATTGGTGAGGATTTCCAAAGGAAGAGAGAGAATGGAAAAAAGAGTCGGAGTTGCAAAATGCACAAGAAGCAATAACAGAATTCTATCGGAAACATCCGACAGCTAAAAGATCTTCCAAAACCGTACAAATGAGGTCAATCTTTGAAGATCCGGACTTTTTAGAATTTCGAAAAAGATACAAACGCTTCAATGACTCATACTTTGAAATACCTCCTGCTGAGGACATCGGGAATTGAAAAGGGGGTAATGAAAGGATTATCTTCACACCTTCAATCTCTTCACCACGTTCCACTCACATGGGCATTATTCCATGACGTTCCATATCACAAGTTCCATCGCAGCAGCATAGCCTCCGTAGAGTAGTATATAAGTAGTCCTCACTATGTACATAGTCCTCAGTTTCGGAATAGTCATTTATTGCGAGCATTGGGGTTCACTTAGAGCCACCACTTGTGATCGTCCTTGACAGGCCTGACACACTGTCGAGCTACTCGCAGTCTCTGGGTACCTACTCCAACTTGGACATCATTATACTCCCGATCCTTAACCTCTATTTTGAGGTCATCAACTGCCTGCTATCAGTGATTTTTCGTCTGCATAGAAGGCTGTCCTCCAAAGTAGCATGTTTCCTTCTCCACAGGTTCGGACCCACTAGGAGAGGAATCTGGTCAACATTGCCGCGCGCTGGCATAAATCTTTACCCATAGATACCAGTCTCCGTCATCGTTGACCCTCCATTAAATTGGATGAACACTGGCATTATCGAATCACAAATATAGGTTCCGATACAGCGTAGACGACATCATCCGGGGGATCAAGGAAACACCCAATGACCCTGCTGAAGAACGGATTGACTGTAATCCACTGGCGGTGATCCTTGAAACCAGCGCGTAGATTCGATCGTATACAAACGCTATGTGCATCATGCATTCAAGTTAGTCCTTGACTTCATCATCCGTCATATCCGTCTCCACCCCCTCCACATCCGCTCCCACCACATCCGCCCCCACCACATCCCTCCCCTCCTCCTCCTCCACATCCGTCTACGCCACCTCCGCCGCATCCCCCTTCCCCGCCGCCACCTCCACAGGTATTTCCTCCGCCTCCGCAGTTGCTATCCACCCAGGCACTACAGCCTCCACCACTGCCGCCTCCACCACCACCACATGTAATGCTTGCACACGCTGAACCACAATCCCCCACGCCCTACACCCACCACGCATCAATAAGCACGTAGGAAAGAAGCAATAGCCATACGAAACACTCACTGTCGCACACGCGCTGTTGACGACGAACGGCTCCGTGATACAAGCCACACTGCTCGTCCATATCGGAATGGGATAAAAGAATGGGAGCCCGTGTGTTCGCGGCCCGGTGCGGTTGTATTGCACTACGGTGAACGAGTCCTTGCCTTTGCCTTTGCCCGCTTCGCGCAGCTCTCGACGCCGTCGTCGCTCGGCCTTCTCTTGTCTTCGCTCGCGTGCCTGCCTGGATTCCTTGTAGTTGATATAGACCGCATTGTGGTCGCTCGCGTGCGTGCCAGCTGCTGCAGCGGGCGGTGGTCGAAGGATATTTTGCTCTTCGGGCATGCGGTGACGGTGGAGAGACAACGCATTGCGTAACCGCTGGCTCAATGTCTTACCGGGAAGAGGACAACCACAGTAAGTATACGGGAGACCGCATCGATCCTGCACGGCGAGCCAAATGTCAGGATTATTGTTGTGAACAAGACGATCAGTGTACGCACAGACTGAGCACGGCATGTGATATCAACCCCAGTTGCGAGATGATCTTCATCCACTTTGTCATCGCTAGTGGAAGCGTTTCTTGAATATCGTCGTGACACCTCTCAGGGTTGATACTTACTGGTCGATATATCGACCTACAACTTTTCTGCATTCCTTATGATGTAATTCTCTCTGAGTTGATGTGTATGCCATGCAAGATCGATGTCGAGCGTTGGAACGAAGAACGACCCGGGTGCATCGGCCGTCAGCCCTAGAGAACTGAAAAGAATTTGGATAAAAACGCATCGGAAAGTCGTCAGGTCGTGCTCATGCGTGGTATCTTGCGACGCTGTGTTGCAGGACGACCATTTCTTCATCCGCGAAGAAGTCAGGACCCGTCCAACCAAGATCGACCATCTTGCGTACGAATGAACCTTGTCGCAAGACCTAAAATGACTATTCGTTAAGTTTGTTTACGAGAGCAGAGGAGGCAAAAATATGATACTAACAGCGCCTACAAGGTCAATCGAGAATGGACGGTCGTCTGTGTATGCACTCAGGATTCTCTTTCCTCTGGTGACAAAACTAGATGGGTGCCATAATCAATCCACATCTCGACGTACATTCTCCGGTGAATTCGATCTCTCATCCTTGTCAATAGTTCCGGATTAAACTCCAACTTCTCCATGACTTTCTGCACGGTGAGTCCAGTTGATGCGGTGATTTCAGCCGCCAACATGACGCGTTCTCTGATCTGTGCAGCACGGGTAGTGTCGGTCTGATCATAAGGTGTGTGCAGAGTTCCACTGTTGAAACAGAAATAAGCTCATTCAAGCGGTTAGAAGCGAGCTAGGACATACGCGAGAAATATAGAACTTCGCGCGATATCATCCGCGAGCTTGTAAAGACTTAAGACGTCTTTCTTGATCGTCTTGCTGCACGATATGCATTTGGCGGCGAAGTTCACTTGTGCATACCCTGAACCATCTGGGGCAAGGAATGCTGTGATCCTCAGGTATGGCGCAAGCAGTAGGTAATTTGGCATTACTTACGCACGTACATCCGATGCTTGCAATGTGGGCACCGGATCTCTTTCCATTTTAAGGAAGCTGCTGCGTACAAAGGGTCATACACCGTATTTGTGTATTCCAGCTAGTTCTGAACTCGGTCACGATGGGGCGATTTGGTATCAATGAGGACATCTGGAGATCCCTGAAACATCCTTCAGAACGAGGTATTGTCAATGGTGGAGCCACATACGATATTGTTGGCGAGATACTCTGCGAAAGCTGACAAGTGACTAACCGCTGAAATACGTACCGTGTCTTCTGCATACCATCTGCTTAAAATGTTATTCCCCGTGAAATGGGACATGGAGAGGGAAACCGCATATATTGGATTGAGAAAGTAAGCATGCCAGACCATGAGTACATCAATCGGGGGAAGTACCAACTCAATGTTCTCGGAGGACCACTTGCCAAGACTGTGGCACCAGCGGTCAAACCTCGAGAAGAGTCAGCCGCGAAATTCAGACAGTTGCGACATCTGAACGAACCTTTCGATGGCGATGTTCACGAACCAGCCCCAGCGCTTCTCTGACTGTAATTGTCGAACTTCACTCGGAAACTGCGGCATATCATTGGATTCTACCATCGCACGAAGCTCATGGAATGCATGCAGCATGGAGAGGTGACCTCTGAGTTGTTGAGGTTGGACGAGTAAACCGACACTGTTGCGACCAATGTCGAATGTATTTGGAAGCGTATATCGTGGGGGAGATTCCTGAACATCGGCGTAAGACGGTGGAGGGATCGACATGGGATACTGGGAGCTAGTACGTCGGGGACTTGGAGGTGATTGAGTAATAAGAACACATTCAGGATGGAGAGGGGTTTAAGTATTAAGGCTATGTTGAATCCACGGTTGTGTCATGATCCGTTTATCAGGTCGTGAACGCATGAGCTGTCGTTCGGAAAGAGTCTCTGACATCACCTAGAATTCCTGCGGAAGTCATGCAATACGTTATGACATCGCCAGAAACAAGCTCTCCTATATTGCCAAGAAACATGGAAGAGATCCTGTGAAGACATGCAGTGTGAAGTGTCAACTTGAACTCCATGGCCACATGAACGCTGGTACCATATCACTGGCAACCTAGCTAA
>JBBPTE010000783.1:0-11765 GCA_038093935.1 Tylopilus cf. pallidocervicolor | reverse complement strand
ATCTACCTTTCGTTCTCCACCATTGATTCGTGTTTCGATTTGCCGCATCATATAACGAGTTCATGTCACCTGCCCTGCAGCAAGCCCTTGAAGAATTACAAGAGTTCAGCTATGTGGCCGGTATGTGTTTGAAAACGTTCCAGTGTTTTGATTGCTTATGGTTGCAGTTGCAATTGCTACTGTGGTCGTATATGATTATGGTGGGTGTTCATTCGTCTTGGCAAATTGGCAGCATGCTGAACTCTTGTGCTCAGTCCTCAACTTTCCAAACGAGGTATCATATTTCTTCATCTCGCATAGCCTTGATAATTGATGGTCAGCTATGTAGATAGAATATATTTGGGTCTGTTAACGATGTATCTATCTATTCGTTTGTTTCTGACAGGATCACAGAGTCAATCTTGGTCATGGGTGTCCTTTCTATTTGTTCTCGTGTGTATTGCATGTTTGAACTGTTGGTTCCACACTAAATGTATTGCATAGGTTCGTTATCTTGGTTGTTACATTGCCGTGTACGTGGATTACATTGAATAGTTAGTGTTGAGCTACTGACTGTTTATCAGGGCCACGCCGCTATGTATGTATGCAAAATACTTGATACATGATGGATGTCACTGACCAATCTCGCATCAAGATGTGGGCACCTTCCTGCAGCCTAGTGTGCTTGGAAAGGTGATGTGATCCCTATGCTGTATCATAGTGCTGATAACCAAACAATACAATAGATGTATGTACCACGTGCACATACCATTCATTGAACTGATACATTATCTATGTGTGGACGAATGAAATAGTTGTAAGTCTTTTGGTCCCCGGTGTTCATCCCATATATCTCATGTATTCTAGGTTACCCAATCTATACCCTAAGTCAATATGCGATCTTGGTTTTTCTCGCTGCAGCTGATTGTGAGTCGCAAAATCAATCACCTTCGTGACTTTTACAAGCAGCGGAAATCAGTGGTTATGATCCTTCGTGCATGGGCAATGTATGGCCGGTCAAGGGTGATCCTTGCAACGCTCCTTATGATATATATCCCACAAATCATCCTTACTACCTTGGTCACCATTATCACCACCATACCCAAGAATTTAAGAAGTATGTAAAACTTCATCTTATCGTATACAGTGTTGACGATAACCACTCACCACCTGCTCCACAGTGACGGCCGTGGATGTAGTGAATTTCTCGACTTGCATGGAAGCCACTACCTTATACACCTGGTCTGAAGGCGCCACTATCCTACAACTCATTCCTGGTTTCATGACGTGCATCTTGATTGCTGTCCAGTTTGCAAGGCAGTCACTTCAAATGTACCGGGCCACGAAGCAGTGGCACCTCAACCAGTATATGAACCTATTCTTCAGAGAGGGGATCATTTATTTTCTCGTGTACGTCGTGCCATTTTTTTGCGTGATTTGGCGAGTGCGCACTCATAATGATCCTCTTCGTAGCACACTGGCCTTTGGTCTGGTCAATCTCCCAAGTCAACGTCTCATGTACTCTCTCTCAGCGAGGTGGTTGTCTGTGGTTCTGCTTGTGACTAGCAATGTCCTTGTATTCGCGCTCACGCCTCGTTTTATTTTGAGCATACGTGCGCTCTATGCTCGTGATCTCCGAGGTAGACGGACCCAGGGCTGTGGGATCGACACCGGGTTCGGTTTCTCGTCGCTAAGCAGTTCGGGTGTGGGCGTGAGCGCGATAGTGTTCGCAGACATCAGGAGAAACGGAGGGTCAGGACAGGGTGGAGAAAACCCGACAGAAGAAGAAGGAATACAAGCGGCACAGTGTGGTAGCACGTGTTGAGGAGTGCTAGGACAAATTATAGCTCACCGGACGGCACAAGTAGTTCGTTATGGTCTGAATGCCAGGAGTTAGTGACACCCTGCATGGGTGAAAGACAAGGTCCAGTCCGGGTCTGTCAGACACGTTGCTTCTAATTCAGATACAGATACTCTCGTCCATAAACTGATACCTCCTTCGATGGCAGTACGGTCAAAAGTTACAGATCAGTCGCCGAGCGGTGGTGAACGCCTAACGTGTCACTAGTCTCACAGGCGATGGGCTTAGGAGCAATCGACTTACTTGTCTAATGAATGTTGGCATGGAGGTGGTTGTCCTGAAAGCCCATAAAACGACAAGTGGACCTTGGGATGATCGCACGATGCACCGTAACAGAGGACAGTAGTATATAGACATGAAACCCGAAACTTGTCCTAGTGAACTGGAGTGACCCATGATTGATGAGACTGTCGGAATAAGCAAGCATGCGCGCCGCCGATCACGTACGGATCCATTCCACGGACACCATACCACATGACACGCACATAGCCCGACGCACCAGATGAACTACGCGCCTTTTCGGATACGATATATTTTGTCTTCTATTCAGTAATCCCTACATTCCTCGTTTGCCCCTTTTGATAGCTAGCTTGTACCTACGAGTACTTAAACCCGACCATTCATAGTTGCCACCTCAGTCCGTCTGCCACGCAAACGACTGAGGTGAGCATCCTTCACATAAACTATACCGAACTCATACTTACCTACACGTAGTGATTGCTTTTAGGTAAATATCCAATACAGTCCATCTGCCATGCAAACGATTGAGTGATTGCTTTTAGGTTATGAGCCCTGCTGCTTCGCGCTACTAAACAAATCTACCACTCACCGACATGTCGACTACCATCCCTGTCACCACCGATATGCTCCCCAACAATGTGCCCAAGCTTGACGTTAAGGGCACCAACTGGGCAATATTTGCTTTCCGTTTCCAGACTGCCGTCGAGGCCAAGGACTTATGGGGCCATTTTGATGGATCTACAGCAAAACCATCATTCACCAGCCCCATGACCGTTGACGAAACAGAGCAACATAATAAGTGGCATAAAAATGAGGGTATATCGAAGCATCTACTCACCCAGCGAATCCCGGACTCCACAGCACTGAAAATCCGGAAGCTGGACACTGTAAAGGAGATGTGGAAGGAGATCAAGCAGGAGTATACTGAAAAAGGGGCTTATGCACAAATGGACCTGCACACCCAATTCCTTGAGTCCAGGATGACAAAGGGCGGCGATGCACGCCAGTTCTTAAACAACCTACGGACCAAGCGGGAGGAGTTAGCATCAGTAGGAGTGGAAGTCGACGAAAAAGATTACCGCTCGACTATCATCAAATCCCTCCCCCCTCATCTCGCTAATTTTGCATCAACTCAGCTCGCTGTTGCCTGTCTATATGCTCCATCGAAGACAATCGAACCAGATGTCCTGATTTCGCTCATTAGCGAAGAAGCCGAACGACAAAAGATGAAGCATACCAATAGGAGCGATGTAAAGGACCACAATGAAGCAATGGCGGCAACACCATCTACGAGAACTAGAGGATGTGGCCGAGGTCGAGGTCGAGGATCCTCCCATGGCAACGGGGCCAAGCGGTTATGCTGGAACTGCGAATCAGATCAGCACCTAGCTGCCAAGTGCGACAAACCTCCAAAGAGTGGAGAGAAAACAACTCACTCGGATAGTGCCCATGCTGTGATGGATGACGCCGACTCTGACGACGGAGTATTTGGAGTATTTGATGACGACGAATCACTCCCCGATCTAATACTGACAGAGTCAGACAGTGAGGACGCCGACTATGATGCACCTGGCAGAGCCCAGGAAGCCTCAACTGATGATGATGACGACTGGTTCTCGGTCACTGGTGATGACAGCCCATGGGGCTGTGGATGGGATGAAGAAGAGCCTCGAGCGCACAACGCCGAAGACAAGATGTCTAGCAGCTGCGCTAGCCCTTTATCCATTAACCATGACCTGGAGAATGTCGTGATGGATGTTAGCGACCATCAAACCGACACGTGCCACATTGAACTATACGACTCGGGCACAACTCGTCATATCAGCCCAGACAAAGACCACATGTTGAACGTTCAAACGATTCCACCAAAATCGTTCACTGCTGTGAACAAACAGAAATTTAGTGCCACTGGAGTGGGCGACCTCATCATCGAGATCCCGAACGGTTTGGGAGTCTCAAAGCTGCGTCCAACCGAAGTCTTGTACTCACCTGAAGTGGGGTACACACTCGTATCGATCGGACGATTGGATGAGCTTGGGCTATCAACAACCTTCACAGAAGGATACTGCATGATCCGCGACACCAATGGAGAGACAATTGGGCACATACCACGATCGGCAAAAGGCCTATACTGCATTGTACATGAGGACGAGCAGGCAGCCGCTGCAATGGAACGACTTACCGTAATGGAACTTCACTGCCGAATGGGCCATATCGCGCCATCTGTCGCGCGCCGTCTAGCTGAAAAAGGTCTTGTTAGTGGCCTAAAGATTGACACATCCAAGGACGAACCCACCTTTTGCGAATCATGCATATATGGCAAAGCTACTCGCAAGCCAATAGCAAAGGAACGCGAGGGCCCATGTGCCAAATCAATAGGCGACATCATTTATTCTGACATCTGGGGCCCATCGCCCATTCCATCACTCGGTGGAAAGCGCTACTATGTGACCTTCACAGATGACAAAACGAGACTCACCCATTTCTGCCCGTTGCGGCAGAAAAGCAAAACCTTCGAAGCATACCGCGGATTCGAGGCCTGGCTGGACAGACAATTAGCGGCAAAGGTTAAGCTCCTCCACTCGGATCAAGGGGGAGAATATCAAGGAAAAGAATTCGTACTTTACCTCGAGAAACAAGGGACTGTGCAGCGCCTCACCGCACACGATACACTGCAGCACAACGGAGTCACTGAGCGCTTGAACCGAACCATCTTGGAAAAGGTTTGTGCAATGTTGCACGCGAGCGGACTGCTGAAATTCCTGTGGGGAGAGGCCGCACGACATGCCATATGGTTAAAGAATCGAACACCTACCAAAGTGCTTGATGGAAAATCACCATACGAGGCTGCGCTGGGCAAGATGCCTGATCTGAGCTGATTACGCGAGTGGGGATCGCCCGTCTTTGTCAAAACGGGCGCAGGTTCAAAGCTAGGAGGGCGAGTTGAGCAAGGTAAATGGATGGGAATTGACGAACGTACCGAAAACGCCTGCTGTGTGTACTGGCTGCCAAAGCGCACTGTGACCGTCGAGCGCAATGTATATTTCGATGCTGTGCTGCGTGCTGTTGAGGGGGAGGAAGAACCTACCATTTTTGGCACCAGCACCTCAACGCAGCCACCCATTCTTGACGACGCTGACAAACCGCCAGTCACACCCATCAAGACCACTGCACAGCCGCCGGCAAATACCACTGCTCCAGACACCCTGCTATCGCCACTCACACCACTGCCCTCACCATTTGCCTCACCACCACTGCAACCACTCCCCTTACCCGCCACCGAAAATGAAGACGAGCCCCGTGCCAAGTGCACCCACAAGCCAAGCCAGCGAATACTTGACATCATCAACGGCAAGGCTGCCACTGCCACACTTCCCCGTGGTGTGCAACCATCCGATGCCATAGTCGAAGAGCCGGCCCCTCAGCCGACCGTTTTCCAAGGAAATGGAACAGCAGAACAAATACTCGCCGCCATCGACGAGAGGTATGAGCAGAGCCATGACGAATGCGAGCTAACCATGCTTGTCAAGCAAGCCAGTACGGAAGCCGAGGCCCTTGAGCCCACCACGCTCGCTGATGCGAAAAGATGCCCGGACTGGCCCAGATGGGAGGAAGGCATTCGCGAAGAGCTAGATACGCTCAAGAAGGCCGGCACCTGGGAACTTGTTGATCCCCCACCCGGCGCCAACGTTATCGGATCCAAGTGGGTATTCTGCGCAAAAAAGGATGCCGTAGGGAACATCGTGCGCCACAAAGCGCGTCTCGTTGCCCAAGGATTCTCCCAAGTCCCTGGCATCGACTACTTCGACACATACACTTCCATCACTAAGCTCGCATCAATCCGAACTGTTCTTGCTCTCGCTGCACGCCAAGACCTTGAAATGCACCAGATCAACATAAAGGGTGCATACCTCAATGGTAAACTACAGGATAACGAAGTAATCTACATGCATCAGCCGCCTGGCTACGCCGATCCGAATCATCCCCGCCAGGTGTGCCGTTTACGCAAAACCCTGTACAGTCTCAAACAGAGTGGTCGTCGCTGGTACCAACGATTAGTTGAGATTTTGGTGACCAAGCTGCACTTCGAACAATGCGAGGTCGACCAAGCCGTTTTTGTTAAACGGGAAGGAATGTCGCTCACAATTATTGTCGTGCATGTCGATGATTGCACGATCGCAGTGACCTCACTCAAGTTGATTGCATTCGTTAAGCAGCAGCTCAGTCGCTTTGTCGAAGTCACTGATCTCGGCGAGCTTCACTGGCTTTTAGGCATCGAAGTCACGAGAAACAGAGAAGAGCGCATGCTCGCCCTCTCACAGCGGACTTACATTGAGTCCATCCTCTGCCATTTCAACTTCGATGAACTCAAACCCATCTCGACGCCCATGGAACCGAGCATCAAACTCTCCACTAGCCAGTCACCATCCACTGCTGCTGAGTACGCCGCTATGAAAAACATCCCATACCAAGAAGCGATTGGATCGTTGATGTACGCAGCGCTCGGGACCCGCCCTGACATTTTGTATGCAGTATCCCAAGTCTCGCGCTTCTCGACAAATCATGGTCAGACGCACTGGGAGGCTGTCCGGCGAATTTACAGGTACCTACTCGGGACGAAGAACCTACGTCTAACCTATGAAGGGGGAGAGAAGCAGCTTGTGGGATATACTGACGCGGATGGCAGCGTCACGGAGGACTGCTGTGCTATCTCGGGCTACGCTTTCCTCATAGACAGTGGGGCTGTATCCTGGAGCTCCAAGCAACAAGAAATTGTCTCGCTTTCCACAACGGAAAGCGAATACGTTGGTGCTACACATGCCGCAAAAGAGGCCCTTTGGCTTCGCACTCTTATTTCTAGTCTTTTCACTCCTCTCTCACAGCCGACGACACTCTTTTCAGATAACCAGTCGGCGATCGTGCTTGCCAAAGACCACCAATACCACGTGCGCACCAAGCACATAGATGTGCGTTTCCACTTCATACGCTGGATTATTGATGACAGCAAGATCCGACTCGTCTATTGCCCAACTGGAGACATGGTCACAGATGTCTTCACCAAAGCACTGCCGTCACCGAAGGTCAAACACTTCGCCGTCGAACTCAGACTGCGCACAGCTTGAGGGGGAGTGTCGGAATAAGCAAGCATGCGCGCCGCCGATCACGTATGGATCCATTCCACAGACACCATACCACATGACACGCACATAGCCCGACGCACCAGATGAACTACGCGCCTTTTCGGATACGATATATTTTGTCTTCTATTCAGTAATCCCTACATTCCTCGTTTGCCCCTTTTGATAGCTAGCTTGTACCTATGAGTACTTAAACCCGACCATTCATAGTCGCCACCTTAGTCCGTCTGCCACACAAATGACTGAGGTGAGCATCCTTCACATAAACTATACCGAACTCATACTTACCTACATGTAGTGATTGCTTTTAGGTAAATATCCAATACAGTCCGTCTGCCACGCAAACGATTGAGTGATTGCTTTTAGAGACAATTGCAGTGGTCACCAGTGCGTGTAAAAAGTAGCCGCAGCGTGCTGTAATGATGCCAAGGGTCGGCCGTGATAGGATCACTCGCCAACTGTGCTCAAGAACGCCACTGCCTATTTGGAGTGGCTTCTGCTCTTTCATCGTTCCAGCCGCATCTGCTGACAACTAAAGAGTGGGGACAACTTGGAGCATCGTGCCCTCACACTAGTACTTGGTCAAGTTGCCGAATTTTACTAGCACGGGAATCCCAACGACCCTGTTAAATACCTTACCAGTATCGCGTCCGGCAAATGTCAAGTTGCCCATCACCACTGCCACCTTGATTGTGGACTAATATTTCATGATCAAGGGACAAATAGATCCTGCTTCCTCGAGCTCAGATCACCCTGGCTTGTCCTATCACTTGTTTCCTGTTGCAGATTCGAGTTTTGGCGTGTCCATGGGGTCCGCTGTGAAGTCGGCTCTGAAGAACTCACGACAGGATGACTATGTGTACTGTATGTCCATGAAAACCCTTCGATTGACTGATGTCACTGATGTCTACAGTCATAATCGTTACTGCAGTTGCATACGATTATGGTGAGTAATTCTGGACCATCCATTTTCGTGAGGTGGAGTGTTAAATTACTGCGACACAGTCCTCACCTTTTCGAGTGAGGTATCTTATCTTTCTGTTTGTCTGGGCCCTGATTGATGAGCAAGCAGATAGAATATGTCTGGGTCTGTTGATCGATCATCATTGCAAGTATTAGGAGATTTCTGATGAGATCGCAGAATCAACCTTGGTCATTAGTGACCTTTCTATTTGTTCTCGTGTGTATTAAACCTTCCAATTCCAGGTTGTACATATGCTGAACGTATCTCTTAGGTTCGTTATCTTGGTTGCTACTGTGCTGCGTAGGTCAACTATGTCAGTACCAATGCTCGTGTTGGATTAATGACCAGTTATTAGCGTTGGACCACTCTGTATGCACAAATTTCAGATGAACAGGATCACTGATAAATCTCGTATCAAGGCATAGGTGTCCCCATGATAGTTGGGCCTACAAAGGTGAGGCGATCTTTCGTTGTCTTGTAACACCCACAACTGAGTATATCTATACCTGATAGTTGTACATACCTTTCCACTTATATCTAGATCCCGGATGGTTGACGATGTTTAAATAGGTGTAAGCACCTCTCTCTAATACCTTGAATGACCATGCTACATTATACATCCCAGGTTATGCGATTTATACTGCAAATTGATTCGCCATTCTACTTTTGCTTGCTGCTGCTGATCGTGAGTTGCAATATCAATCATCTTCGTAACTCGAAATGTAACGGGGGGATAGTGGTGATGATTCTTCGTGCGTGGGCAATGTATGGGCGGTCAAGGTTGATCCTTGGCCTGCTCCTCATAATATACATCCCGCAAATCTGCATCATTATTTTCCTTACTGTTAGCATTACCGTCACCAAGGATTTTTTGTGTATGTAATGCTTGATGTGATGCCACGCAGCGCTAACTACAATTGCTTGCCCACTTACTTGTTGTCATCTAGCAGCTGATGCTCAGAGGATAAACTTTTCGACCTGTTCTAGAATTACTGCTTCACCCACTTGGTCCAATGCCGCCACCCTTTCACAACTTATTCCTGGTGCTCTGACATGCATCTTGATCATCCTTCGGTTTCTGTGGGAGTTACTCCAAATGTACCGGGCAACGAAGCAATGGGGCCTCGGCCGGTACATGAACTTGTTCTTCAGAGAAGCTATCACTTATTCTCTAGTGTATGTTGCACTGCTTTTTGCACGATCTAGGGAGAAAGTGCATCCTCATGACGACACTCCCCACAGCATACTAGCCTTTGGCTTGGTCAACCTCCCCACGCAACAACTCGTTTATTCTCTGTCCGCGAAATGGTTGTCTGCGGCTCTGTTACTTTCTTAATTTTAATCATTTCTTGTAAAATAATAAATTCTCTTCTAGTAATATCTAAATTCTTTCTAATACCATTTGTCCTAAATGATTACCTAATAAAATTATTTATTTTAAAATCTTAATATTATAAACCTAAATTAATAGGTTGTCTGCGGCTCTGTTGGTGGTCAGCAATGTGTCTGTGTTCGTGCTTACTCCTCGTTTCATCTTGAGCATACGTGCACTCTATGCTCACGATCTTTGTGACCGCCGGGGGTGTATAATTGGCATGGGGTTTGGTTTCTCGTCGCTAGGCAATTCGGGTGCAAGTCCAGTGTTCGTGGACACCCAACGAAACGGAGAGTCAGAGTCAGATGAAGAGATCCAGACCGAAGAAGACTCAGAGTACAGGTTTTGAGGAGCTTTTAAAGGTTTCAAGGGCGAAGCGATAGATATCAGTCAGTGATAACCCAAACGTAGTCCCATATAATCCAAGCGTCGGTAAGCGGGTGAGGTTCTGCGTGATCACGTAGCTCGACCTATCGGCAACGTTGCTCACGAATGACGACGGTGTTGTCTCGCTGAACAAACGCATAGCATTCCTCGCTATTTCAAATACAATCATCCATCACTCATCAGCCACAAAGCGGCGATGAACATCTAGCATGGTCATTGATCTCACGAGTGAGATGCATGGAGAGCAATTAACTCACCTATCCAATGATGATATTAGCCTGGAGCTGGTTGCCCTCACTGACAGTGTACTTCACCCGAACCTTCGTGCCAACAACGCTCGTGACACTGTACTCAGAAAGCTGCCTCTCTCTCATATGGTCACGTCCACCGTTGTTGTAGTATTGCCCGTTGATCACCAGGGCAGTCTGGTTAGGCTTGAGTCCAGTGATGACATCGCACCAACGCTTGTAGTTGTGCACACCGACGGCGACAGTGATCCGCTCGCCCTTGTCCGACATGAACCGAATCACACCAGACGTGCCGCTGCCTCCCATGGTGAGAGTGTAGGCACCATCAGCGTGAGACCAGGTGCCACCGTTGGCAAAGTGCCAGACGGTCTGTTCTACGATTTGGAAGAACCCGCAAAAGGGGTTGGTTTGGTAGACACGGAGACAGATGCTGTAAGACATGGTGATACCTAAACGTTGTAAGCTTCTGCATGGCCGGGGTATGCAGAACGAAGGAGAGGCAGACTTGTTTAGCTGATGGTCTGTTGTGAGATCCTTTTCGAGCTGGGCGATGCTCGAGGACGACTAGGGGTTTATATACTACAATGACAGCCTGAATAGAGTTTCCCGAGCTTGGGATTGACCTTGGCCGGAGTCCACCGCGGCTAGAGGCCAGATCTGAAAAGAAGGAAGTCACGTGCCTCCCCATTGAAGTGTGGAGAGTCGTGACCGTCAAAACGAATTGTGTCTTTAAGGGTACACTCTTCCCAGATCAATGAGATCATAAAACTAAAATGGACGGCTAAGTCAGATTGTCACAGGCTCACAGCGCCTACTGGAAGCAGAAGCGCATGCCCTCCAATATTTAGGCAACGCAAAGGAACGCGGTCCCGTCCTGGAAGAGGTGGAGTGGAAATTTATTGCTGTCAATGTTACCAGACATCCCTTTCTCGAATGTGAAACTCAGTCCGTTCGGCATGGCCCCTAGTGCAACACTCGTCAAGTGGTTCGTCTTGCCGCATGAGAACACTCGGAACACACGACACGATATTATCATCGATATCAGTACACGTCTCCGCGACAATTTCATCTACATGTGTGCATTAAGATTCATAAGGGACGACGGGACGACTGTGAGCCATCGTTTGCGTGCGTGGTAAGGGGAAAGGAAAGGACTAGTGGAATAAAATCGTCGGTGTTTCATCTACCCACATACACCACAAATCAGTAGCAAAGATACATCTCGAGTACGCACGTCACGTTCTCACCCATATTTACGCTCATCACCTCATCCACACATCAGTATTCAGACAAGGGAAGTACTTTGCCTGGAGGCCCCCCGAGTCAATCTAAGTCACTTTTCTCGTCATGCAATGCCACTTACCAACGTTGGCATACGGACTCTTCTTGCGACCGCCAAGCAGCTCCATATCGCCGCTGTCAAAGAAGGAATATCCCGCTGTTGTCCAACGTTTGATCAGATCGATCCACTCAAACACTCAAAAAAAAAAGCACGACGGACTCATCGCATCCTCGTAACCATCGCTCGCACCGTCGTCGGAACCACTCTGACCATGGATGCGTCGTCCCGTCT
>JBBPTE010000781.1:0-11770 GCA_038093935.1 Tylopilus cf. pallidocervicolor | reverse complement strand
TTGCGCCAGCTCGTTGATGTGCTGGCGCGCTCAAGTGTCGACGCATCGCAGTGCATCCACTGGTACATTCCATACGCAATCCTGTATGTGTCGACGCATCACAGTGCATCCACTGGTACATTCCATACGCAATCCTGTACGTGTCGACGCATCGCAGTGCATCCACTGGTACATTCCATACGCAATCCTGTACGTGTCCACTGGTGCCTATCAGAACTCTATGATTCCGACAAGCGCAGACAGAGGGGAGGAACACCTGGTAAGAAACGTACCAGGTAAACTTGTGTGTGACGAAGGAAGTGGTGTTAAGTTTGAGGATAGCCCAAGCTAGGATGTAGAGTGTAGAGCTTTGGAGTAAAGCAGAAGCTTAGAGTTGAGCAGGTAAAAGAACAGGTTGAAAGACTGTTATTAATAAGAGGTGACAGCATCGGTCTTATATACTAACAGTAATGTTTGTCCCTGTTTGGGACGTATACTACGTATAGTAGTAAAAATGAATTCCATGGAATGCCATGGAAGGTCATGTGACAGGATGACGAAGAATGAGTCATCCGCAGTCAGATAACAAGTATATCAGCGAATGGCAATATAGGAGCTTATCTATGATGTCATGTCTGACAAATCATGTAAGCGTAATAAGACACCACGATTATCTCATCTGGGCCTAGAATATCATGGTATGAAGATAACATGAAATACCTGAAACCATGATATCTCAACACTCCTCCTTGCTTCTTGAATTGTTAGGCTTCAAGAGTGAGAGATTGTCCTCTCTAGCCCATCAGGTCTTAGAAAGCAAGTGGGATGGAAGGTCTGTAAGAAGAAGAGCTTTTTGTCCTCATTCAAACTTTATCTGGTCCAAGTTCTTTGTGAAAATATCCGCCAGTTGTTTATCTGTGGGAACGTAGAAGATTTGAACTTCTTTATGTTCAATAGCTTCTCTGATATAATGGTTGTCTTTGCGTATGTGCTTAGTGCAACCTTCTTGGACGGGGTTCTCAGCAATGAATATTGCTCCCTGATTGTCAACACAAAGAGGGATTGGAGCGAGTTGATATCCAAAGTCTTCAAAGAGATTTCGGATCCATTGAAGTTGAATTGCAACTTCCATTATTCCACAATATTCTGCTTTGGTTGAGGATAAGCGAACTTTTCTCTGTCTTCGTGAAAGCCATGAAGTGATGCCATTTGCAAGGTATATTGCATATCCTGTAGTCGATCTAGAGGTTGCAATGTCACCAGCCCAATCCATATCACTATAAGCGATGAGTCCATTCTCCTTTCCCTTAGAGGAATATGTAATGCAGAGGTTCTTTGTTGTACAAAGATATTGAAGGATATACTTCGCTCTCTGCAGATGTTCCTCAGTAGGATTAGCTGAGAATTGTGACATCTTTATAACGGCGAAAGCAATATCTGGGCGTGTACCAAGCATGAGATACATCAGGCTTCTGATAACAGATCTGTACTGTTTGAGCAGTGCAGCAGAGGCAGTTCCTTCTGTTTTTGGTATAGGATTGTATCCAGCAGGTAATGGCATAGGACGACCTTTAGCGTTTTCCATGCCAAAACGTTTGAGGATCTTCTCAGTATATTTATACTGGTCCAGTGTGATCATCTTTTTAGTATGATCTCTGGTGATCCGGATACCAAGATATTCCTTTGCTTCTCCAAGATCTCTTGATTCCCAATGTTTCATAAAGTCTTGCTTATGTTGCATGAGGAGTCCCTTGTTACTACCAGTAAAAAGTGAATCATCAACATATATTAAAATAATGATGACTTCTCCGTTGATAAACTTGTAGTATGTTCCTGGATCGGCATAGGATCTCTTGAATCTCATCTCCAGGAGAGAGTTGTGCAGTGCAATGTTCCATTGCAATGCAGCCTGCTTTAAGCTGTATATGGCCTTCAATAGTAAGCAAACCCAAGTTTCTTTTCCTTTGACTTCATATCCTTCAGGTTGTTTCATGTACAGTTCTTCCTCAAGATCACCATACAGGAAAGCAGTCTTCACATCTAGTGCTTCGATTTCCCAATCGTTCAAAGTGGCTAGAGCTGTGAGTTGTCGTAGGGTTTCAAACCTTGCGACTGATGAGAAGGTATCTGAATAGTCAATCCCAAAAGCTTGTATGAATCCTTGAGCAACGAGGCATGCTTTGTAGTGTCCATCGCTCTTCTTGGTGAAACACCATCTATTCCTGATGGGTTTCCAATCCTTCGGTGGAGGTACCAGTTTCCAAACCTTGCATTCTTTAAGTGACTTTATCTCGTCATCACAGGCAGCTCTCCATTTGGCTTGTTCTTCCAATGGTTGTTTCTTCAGGTCTTTGTACACGTTAGGTATTCCTGAAGCAGTAGCAGCTGCTGTCATATGAGCGCATATCCAGGACTGTGAATACATTTGTCCTAGATCCTCTTCTTCATTCATAGGTTGAGTAGTGAATTCTTCATCAGGATCTGATGGAAGTGGAAGAACTCTAAAATAAGGATTCTCTTCTTGTTCTCGAAGAATTTCAGTCAGTGGTCTATTTCCATAAGCATTGTCTGGAATGATCCGCTGAACAGGAATCCGTGAAGATCTCCTGACCCAACTTTGAGGTATCCTGATCCTTGGTGGATCTTGACGATATCTGGGAGTCATTTCCCTTTCACGTCATTCAAAAGCAGGATGATTCTCAAATTGTTGGTCTTTAGGATCTGGATTGGTCCTTTTTCCAAGTACTGATGGAGTATTCATATGATATGAAGGAGGTGGTTCTGTGGATTTTTGAGGTGAGGATGGTCTTGTATAATCCATAGGTGTATGAGGATAAGTCTCATTCATAGGAGCATGTGATCGTGTGGGGATATGATGATGAGGTGAGTCTTCATCATCACTGTCACTATCTCCTCCTCGATTTGATCCATAGTGAGGTTGTGGACCACCATTCTGTCCATATGGCAGTGGAAACTGTTGATTGGGATGTACTGGCACCTGTATGTCGATGTACCTTGATGGTTGATCAGACCTTGGTTCATCTCCTTTATAAGGATCGAAGGATTCATTAAGTTCTTCTTCGGGTGGAAGTCTAGGTTCGTCTCTTCCTTTCTTCAAACAAAACGGGAAGACTGATTCATCAAAAACAGTGGTAGCTGAGTCGAAGACACGTCGATGAGAGATACTCCAAAAGCAATATCCTTTGGAATCTGGTGGATAGCCAATGAAGACCATTTCTTCGGCTTGAGGTTGAAGCTTGTTACGTTCCACTTCAGGAAGGTGAACATAGGCTAAAGATCCAAAGATCCTGAGATGAGATCCAGAAGGTTTTTTCCCTGGGAACATCTCGTATGGAGTCTTCCATTGATGTTGGCACATGGGTTGACAATTATAGATGTGAAGTGCTGTTTGCACTGCATCTTGCCAAAATATTTTCAGCATACAGGCATGATGTCTCATCGCATTTGCTTTTTCAAGCAATGTACAATTGAACCTCTCTGTGCGACCATTCTGTTGAGGGGTATGAGGGATGGATGTCTGATGACTTATGCCATGTTCCGTGAAGAACGACTGCATCTGATGTCCGATGTATTCCTCCCCTCGATCTGAATGGACACAGGTTAGTGTGGATCCTGTTACAGATTCGCATCATTTGGTCATAAAGGCAAATTGCCTTGGGACATCATCTTTATTTTGCAAACATGAAATGAGTGCGAAACCTGAATAATCATCAATAAAAGTAAGAATGTATCTCTTGCATTCTCGAGATTCTGTGGGTAAAGGACCCATTATGTCAGAATGTACAAGTGCTAGAGGTTTGGATGCGCATGTGGAAGAATCTTGAAAAGATATTTGGGCCATTTTGCCCATGGAACATCCTTTGCAAGGTGTAGGATCTGGACAAGCTTTGTTCAAAGCTTCAGGTATGCCTTTGAGATGCTGATGAGCATGTCTCAATGCATTGTTCGAGGTGTGTCCAAGACATTCATGCCATAATTGATGAAGTTTTCCTTTTTCAAGGGCGAATAAACCTACAGAGGATAGAATCTGTGATGACTGTATCCAGTGCAAGTTGATCCCAATACCAAGGCAGTGGCCTGCAGTACTGCGGAACCCTCTTGTTCAAAGAATCACGAGTATTCTTTGGTTATCTCACAGCGTAATCCCATAGCTGTAAGTGCTAGAATGGATAAAATCCGGTGTCTTGCTGAAGGTACATATCACACTCCATTAAGTGTGATAGGTGACTTGTTTCCCTGTTTTGGTTGGATGATTACTTTTCTAGGATCATGCATGGCAACCTTGGCTCCATTTGCAACTATGGCATAGGTTTCATGGTCACCGATTTGCACAAAATTGTCCAGAAAAGGGGTAAGGTGGTTTGTCACACCACTATCAATCAACCAACCATTTGATATGATTTCTTTAGGAGACTTCCCGTTAGTCACAACCATATAAGTGTGAAAAGCATTATATTGGTCATATTTGAGTGTATTTGGACATGGGTCAAAGTACTGCTCATCAGGGTCTGATTGTTTAGATGCAATCAGTAAGGCATATTCTCTAAGCTCCTCTTCTTGAGCTTGAGAAAGTCCTTTGTGCTCCTGATGGTTGTCCTGTACAGTCTCAAAGTGTGACATACTCGATACAAGTCCACCAATAAGGAACTTCACCTTCTTCTGCTTCTTCTTCCCTTTATCCTGTTTGATAGGAGACTCCGCCTCATTGCCCTCGGGAATGGTTTCCAACGAGGCGGGTTCAAAAAGGATTGATGCGGGAAGCCAGCGAGTTGAGGGTGGAAGGTCCTGGTCCATTCCATCCTGCTTCTGCATGTGTGGACGCAATGTCCATGCCATCATCTTCAAATTGCATCTGGTAATCTTCTAGGTGATCCGTGAAACGAAGGGTTGGATCAAGATATTCTCCTTCGACATATGGTGAGTCTTCAAAAGATGTGGCTCCGTCAAATTGGTTGACGACTCTTTCGAACTCGTTAGAGGCTTCTTGTTTGCCTTTAGCGTTCTGTCTCTATCTGGCATTTTTCATGTTCTTGTTAGAACAGTTCTGCTTCTTTTTGGGAGGAACTCCCTCATGAGAGGCAGATGTGCCTGGCTGAGAATATGTCTTTTGTGGTTGCTGTTGCTTCTGTTTAGGCGGTTCAGATTGGGATTGACCTTGTGGTTGTTTCCCTTTCTGATTCTTCTTCCAATTGTTATTGGAAGGAGGTCCATGCTTTATCACATTAGCATACGAACTTGGTTCGGTCTCCACATTGGATATTCTGTGTGACAGAGGTTTCGTACTAGAATGATAGTTGAGTTCATTGATGATTCTAGTTTGGATTGTATCCAAATTAAAATCGGCAGGAGGTGTCGTTTGTACCAGCGTTGATGAGAACTGATACCAGGAGTCTGGTAGTCTTGTTAACATCATTATAGTGCGTAAGTCTTCAGGTAACTGTAGACCAGCTGCATGCATTTGATGGTACAAGGTGACAATTTGAGCTATATCCTCAAGTGCATGTCTCTTGCGGATATGGAGTCGAGTGAGTCAATGAAAGAGGAGAAATCTTCCTGAGATTCCAGTGGGTGCAAATAGATTTTGCAAGTTGTCCCAAAGATCAGCGGCTAAGGAAGTTGGATCATTGGGATTAATGTAGTCGAAGTTGACATAGGTCTGGAGGTGGTCTTCCATCATCATTCCTATAAAGGAAACTGCTCTCATGTCCACAGCAACCCATTTACGACTTTTATCGTTAGGGAGCCAGTGCTCAGAGGCACCTGCTGTTGTAGGAACATGTGTGGCGAGACTTCGCCATGTGAGCATGCGGTTGACAATTGGATATATGCTAACTCCTTGTAAGGCTTGAACCATTCTGGTTCGCCATAAGGAATAGTTGGACGCTCCAGTGAGAACAGGAATTCGGGATTGGAAGGCGGATTCAATCTTGAACTCAGTGTTCGTGGGAAGAGCCATTGTTTTATGACTAGAATCCAAAGAAATCAGTCAGCACATTGTTAAATGTGTATGAAACAAGAAAACGAGATTGTTCAAGATCAAGTGATTATTGAATGTTAGTCGGCAAGGTGCTTGATTTTATCTCTACGGAATGCTCCGAATTTGATTCAGATTCCTCTTGATCAGATGGTGGTAATGGTTGCATAAGTTCATTAGGCAAACCATGTTTTTGATTCTTCCATTCGAGACTCCTTCTGAATCTGCCTTTTCGTTCCTTATCCTTCAAGAGCCATTTGAGGCATCTTGTACCCTTGGGACCGAATAATAAGAGTGATTTTTCACTGAACGTATTAGGTTCAGGTTTATAGAAGGCATAAAACTCATGCAGATCAAACAGAGCAATGTAATGTGGATTGTGCCATTCAGTATCATACATGAATCCTTCTACAATAAACCATTCTTTATCAGTACTCAAGAAAGGATAATTGAAACTATTAGTAGGAGGAAAATAAGCAGACATTTCAAGAAAATCATATGGTTCTTGAGTAGAGTCATTGTCTGTATATGGAAGAAAGGAAAATGGAGGAGAAGGCCATCTGGGAGGAATGCACTGCATCAGAAACCTAAGTTTGACCTTGAAGTCTCCTTCTTTCTTCACCTTTGATTCGAGCTTGGCGAGGCTGTCTATTGTTAGGCAAGCCTTTAGCCATTCGTAATACTGTCCGAATAACTTCTGGGTCATTGGATGAGCGAAGTAGCTGTCGAAGCAGGTGTGAGTAGAAGGAATTGAAGGTCCTATGGTTCCGTCTGCAAGCTTTGTCCACTATTCTATTGTAGTTCCGAAGTGTTGGTACTTGGAACTTGTTGATGGTGTTCTCGGGGTATAGGGGATCGGTAATATCTAGAGATTTGAGGAACTTTCTATTGAAGTCGTTGGGAGGAAAATGTGAGTGATGAATGATCTCCCATCCTACGTTGTGAGCCAGCACATCTGGTGTCTTCTGTCCTCGAGGAGTTTGGAATGGAATTCCCGCTCCAGTATAGGCAGAGTAGAGGTTTTCACCTCGGTAGATGGTGCTATTAACGTCCTCTCGGGCATTAGAGTTCTCATCAGTTTGGATGGTTATTGGCCAGATAAGCCGATTCGAGATGGAGGCTTCATCGTCATTAAGATATGGTCCACCAGCTGCTCTTGCATAGGGAGACCATTCTTCCCAATCGTCCGATAGAACATGATTCATCGGATCATAGTCTTCATGAATGTTCCTTTCTCTAAAGTAAACCGTCCTAGAATACTCCCCATAGCAATTCTCTGGTCCTTCTTCCAGTAAAACGATCTTCGTAGGGTTGCACTTCACAAAAGCATGGCAATCTGCGTATTCATCACATCTATAACTCCAAAGGTTTTCTCCTAAGGCTGGTAGCCTAGGGTTGATGACGTTGGCATCATGAAAC
This sequence comes from Tylopilus cf. pallidocervicolor, assembly GCA_038093935.1. Lineage (NCBI taxonomy): Eukaryota > Fungi > Basidiomycota > Agaricomycetes > Boletales > Boletaceae > Tylopilus > Tylopilus cf. pallidocervicolor. The sequence continues at coordinate 4,377 of JBBPTE010000781.1, read as the reverse complement.
ATGGGACCAAAACCGTCGTCGAGGTCATTGGGATCAACCTCGTTGAGGTTGAGTTCATTGAGATGAGCGGCAAGGTTGGCCATTGTAAGGAGGTGGTGAGTTGGCAGGTGTGTTTTGTGGAGTGGGCGCAGTAGGAAGATCCGTGTCAGGAAGGATAGGGTTATTGTGGATGAACTATTCGAGTTCTCGTATGTTGATCTCGGTTATCTGTCCAAAGTGTAATGGTTTGGATATTACCCAAGCAGGAACTTCGAGTTCAGGTATCCAAGGATATCATCCATGGACAATGGGGCGATGGATCAAGATGGGAGTGGATCGATGAAGAGATAGATCATCAAAGCTAGATCGTTGTATGACTTTGGCTTCGCCATGTATATGGATTTCTCCAAGCTCGATAGGTTTTCCACAGATGTAGCAGGGGATTTTGAAAGGAACACCAGGTGGTACAATGTGTATATCCAGAGCTGGATAGTGTTCTGGATGAAAAGTGGATGGGTAGATCAGAAAGGGATTATAGGGAGCGGGTAGAACCACTTGATCGGCTTCGCCTATGTGCTGATGCCTATGAGGTCTAACTGATGACGGTGCCTCACCGAGTGGTTCTACAATGAGAGCCAAGCGATATTGGTTAGCACCTATGTTCCTTTTTACTTTCCAGTAAAAAGAGAAACGCTCGTTATATAAATGGTTCAGTGACCAAATAGTTAGCATGAGGAAAGGCAACGCAATAGTCAGTGACCAAGAAGGTATGACCAGAGCGAAATATGAAGCGATTAGTATTCCAGCTAAACCAAAGAACAAGTGCGCCATGTCACAGGAACAAGTGTGCGTCAGATAGATTCATCCGGTATATGCTTAGACATAATCCAATGACGTCACAGGGCTCATAACCTATCGGAACTCTACGATTCTGACAAGCGCAGACAGAGGGGAGGAACACCTGGTAAGAAACGTACCAGGTAAACTTGTGTGTGACGAAGGAAGTGGTGTTGAGTTTGAGGATAGCCTAAGCTAGGATGTAGAGTGTAGAGCTTTGGAGTAAAGCAGAAGCTTAGAGTTGAGCAGGTAAAAGAACAGGTTGAAAGACTGTTATTAATAAGAGGTGACAGCATCGGTCTTATATACTAACAGTAATGTTTGTCCCTGTTTGGGACGTATATTACGTATAGTAGTAAAAATGAATTCCATGGAATGCCATGGAAGGTCATGTGACAGGATGACGAAGAATGAGTCATCCGCAGTCAGATAACAAGTATATCTGAAACAACCTAAAACCTCAAAAATGACATTGGAGACTTCGGTCACCTGTAGGACTTGGACTAAGGATGAGAGTGTAGCGGTGGTGCTGCTAGATACTAGGTTCTAGGGAATACACCAGGAGAACTAGACTGAGGACTTAGCCTTGCTAGTCTCTGGTTTATATATTCACGAGTGTGGCTATGCTACTACCAGAGTAACATGTCTAAGGTGAGTCTGTATGTCTAGACTGGCCAATAGCGTATCATGCTCAGGACGCATCAGTGTCTGAGTAAGCGTATGAGTCATGCTGACAGAGCCATGACTGCGGAGTGACTAAGTGGCACACTGCCAACCCAACAAGGCAGCACGGGAATTAAATAAGAAGAGACGGAGATGAAATAGAAGCACACAGCCTGGCAGAATGGAAGCGAAGCCATCAAGGCTGTGAAGTGGGAATGAAGAAGAAGGTGGCTGAGATCTCCATATCCTAGATCTGAGATCCAGATTGGGCAAGAGTCTCTGTGCCAAATGGAACCTAGTGATCCCGAGTCCCGGTGGACAAGACTGTGGGTCCTACCGTGCACTCTTGTGCCAGGTCTTCGAAAGGAAAGATAAGATAAGAAAAGAGAAAAGGAATAACGCTAAGTCCGTGTTGCATTGTAGTCCATTTGCAACACTACCCCCCTTCTAGTGGTCAGCTTCCAGATGACTGTGGGAGAGTGTTGAACGTATAAAGGCAAGTGTGTTTGGTGATAGTGAGGTAGGAAAAATATGTCGTCCATTCTCATCATCATTACCATTGTTGCTGTTCTTGTATGGGTTTTTATCATGACTGTGATGGGGTTATCCATGTACCTGTCATGGATGGGTACTGCGGTGCAGGTGCCCCTGGCACTAGACTTGCATCTTTGTAAGTTGTCCATCGTTAAATAACATGTGGTCTTCTAAGGTTTTGTGTAGTTGGTCGTCACGTGGTGTCATATGCGGTGTATAACCCTAGTTGGATGACCATAGATGATGAATGTATAATGTATGGGTATGAGCTGGAAAGCCAGTTCCAGGATAGGTTAAGGGATCGGGTGGTGACTGGTCAGGAAGGGGGTCCAGCATTAGATCCAGCTAATGCTGTGGGTGAATGGGGAGTTTAGAGTATCTAGGTGGTTGAATGGTACTTCCTAGGGAAATCGATTTTCGTTGACAGGGTCGTGAGTAGGTTTGAATAAAAATAAGAAGTCTGCGGGGTTTATGGAAAGGGATCGGGGGGCGGTGGGGTGGGATCTATGGAATTTGGCAATTGATGCCTTAGCATGTGTTAGGTTTCCCACGGGTTCCCATGTTCTATCAGTTTTGTTGTATCCCTTCCAGTGAATTAAATATTCTAGTCGTTTTTCGCTGTAGCGCGAGTCGATGATGAAGTCAACTTCCCACTCATTATCTCTGTCTTCCGTGACTAGCATGGGTCCCAGTCGGTGTGCATTTTGGCCTTCTAGGCGTTCTCTATAGGGTTTGATCTGGGAGACGTTGATCGTGGGGTGTATGCGCATGGATTGGGGTAGTCGTAATGTTACTGCATTGGGGCCAGCCAATGCCGTGATAGTGTAGGGACCGAGCCACCTTTCGGTTAGTTTCTTGCTTGCCCTTGTTAATTTAAGATTTTCCGTGCTAAGCCAAACTTGTTGGCCAATGGTATAAGCCGGTGCTTCGGACCGGTGTCTATCTGCTTGACGTTTCATGCGTTCCTGCGCATGGACAATGTTCTGCTTCACCTCGGCAAGAAGCGTGAGGAAGTCATCAGCAGCGGGTGCTTTGCTTTGTGCGGCTGACGAAGTGAGGGGTCCTGCCTGAACGGGGTAAGGGTGTGTCACCTCAAAGGGTGATTGTTTCATGGCGGAATGCTTCTTGTTGTTGATGGAGAACTGGGCAATTGAGAGCCAATCGGGCCAATCGCTCTGTCGGTCAAAGCAGTAAATACATAAGAATTTGCCGACTTCCTTGTTAACAATCTCGGATTGTCCATTGGTCTGGGGATGGAAGGAAGTGGATAATTTAGTCTCTATTCCAAGCCTGCGGTTTACTTCTTTCATGACTTCAGATGCGAATTGTGGACTGCGATCTGAAGTGATTGATTTAGGGAGGCCATGGTGTTTCCACACATGGTTCATAAATAACTTGGCGGTATCTATCGCGGAGATTGCCTTAGTGCAAGGGATCAGTTCTACTTCTTTGCTGAATCAGTCTACCACTGTCAAGATGGTATCATAACCCTGGGAAGGGGGAAGGTCGGTGATGAAATCGGCGGTGATGTGTTCCCAGGGTCCGTCAGGGACCAGAAGCGGTTGAAGGAGCCCACTAGGGGCCTGATTCGTACTCTTGTGTCTTTGGCATGTGTTGCATTGAGCAACGTACTCCTTGACCATCGAGGTCATTCCTGGCCACCAATAGCTGCGTTGCAGCAACTCTAAAGTTTTGTCGTGACCCGGGTGTCCTGCAACCGGGGAGTCGTGGCATGTGTGGATGATCTGCATCCGTAATAAGTTAGAGTCTGGGACGTATAATCGGCCATCAGGGTCGGATAGACAGCCGTCTCATTCTTCTTTGACGTTATAGCGTTTTGCGAGTTTTTGTACATCCTTTTCAGAAATTTTGCATGTTTCTAAGAATATTTTATGTTGTAATTGTGCCCCTTCATCGGTGATCGAGACTGTGGTTGATCTAACCATCTCCGGGGAGATGACGCATACCTGCCAAACTACTATTTGTTCGGAGGGGATGATAGTTACCCCTTTATTGTCATCTTCTATTCCGATCGTGTGATCCTCCCATCTAGAGAGGGCATCGGCTTTTGTCATGGAAGCCCCTGGTTTATGTACCCAGTGGGCGTTGAATCTAGATAAATATTGCACCCAGCGTGCTTGCCTCCTGTTGAGATCTTGTCTCGTCATGAACCATTGGAGGTTTGTGTGATCGTTCCAGATCTTGAAGGGGTGTCTTGCTCCTTCCAGGTAGTGACACCATTGTTCTAGTGCCTGAATAACCCCTAGCATTTCTTTATCAGCGATGGGGTAATTCCGTTCCTGGTCAGTCATTGAGTGGCTGGAATAGGCAACTGGGTGCCACTTGTCTTCTTTTAATATTGAG
>JBBPTE010000780.1:0-11821 GCA_038093935.1 Tylopilus cf. pallidocervicolor | reverse complement strand
CAACATTCGATCGCCTCGAACCAGTGTAAGAGGTGAGTTGTTGAGCTCGCACAACGGGTGGCTCCGCCTTAACTTTGACCTGTTTTGTGCCTAGGATGCTGCTCCGCACAGCAATCTTGAACCCCTGGATGAATACAGACTGGTTTGCAGTCCCATTGTAATATTCGTTCGAAGGGCCCACACGCCAGTCTAGCGCATGCGTGGTTTCCCAGGAGTAATTCAACGAGATATTACCTCTACCTATTTGCAACGCTTTGAATTGCGCATGAACTCCTCCAGCGCCGGAAGGTTGTTGATATGATGCTAAAGACCAAGATTGGGTTTTGTAAAATCCAGTAATCAAATAGAGGGAGTCGTGGCTGATGATCCGGCCGAGTCGCTGTTCTGCAAAGTCGTACCAGTCGACAGCATGCTGAATCGCCTCCTCTAGAAATTGCCGTTGATTCCTGAGGTAGTAGCGTTCAGCGCCTTCGGGAAGGATGAGGAGTGCGCCCTCTTTCGACGACAGACTGAATTCGTAATTCAAGGGACCTGGTTGTGACCTTCGCGATGATTCTCAGTATCCATGTTTCAAATTGTGAAATCATATCACACCTTGTATTTTCATCGGACGATTGCCGGCCAATTCTGGCCACAGATGAGGCCGAAATAATGCGCCCAGCGGGCTCGACTTCTCGGTATATCGCGATGTCCCGGTCTTCGAGCGGGATGTGCCTGAAGCCATTTGGGACACCTGTGTGTCGGTGGAGGGAATGATCAGGAGGTAGGCAGATATTAAAGAACACGTCGAAACTGCCATCCTCGGGGACAACAACGCCAACATCCCCGATCTTGAATCCTTGGTGGCGGTAAACGTCGGGAAGAGTCAAGCTAGGCTCCGGGGTCCATAGAGGGTATCCGCGGCGTGAGACGAGGTGTCTCGCATAAACGTCCTGGGGGGACACCAAGTCCATGTGTCCTGCCGCTTGAGGCTGGCGTAGTATAAATCATCTCTCGCTTTGAGGATGCTGTATAGGCGCCCAAGCTGTGTTGAACTTCGAAGTTCATGCTGTATAATCCTCAATGGGCTTACACTTTCTCATGTACAGATTCTACAGAAGCAAGCATCTTCAGCTGAGGAAATTTACATGCTGTGCCTGTTGAGATATCATGGTTTCAGGTATCTTATCTTATCTTCATACCATGATATTCTAGGCCCAGATGAGGTAATCATGGTGCCTTATTACACTTACATGATCTGTCAGACATGACATCATAGATAAGCTCCTTTATTGCCATTCGTTAATATTCTTGTTATCTGACTGTGGATGACTCATTCTTTGTCATCCTGTCACATGACCTTCCATGGCATTCCATGGAGTTTTTCTTTACTACTATATGTAGTATATGTCCTAAACTAGGACAAACAATCCCTGTAGTATATAAGACTGACTCTGTCACCTCTTAATACTTAACAGTTCTTGGACCTGTTCTTTATCCTGCTTAGCTCTTAAGCTTCACTGCTCTACACTCTACTAGCTTATTAGCTATCCTCAAACTTAACAACACTTCCTTCGTCACATACAATCTTACCTGGTATGTTTCTTACCAGGTGTTCCTCCCCTCTGTCTGCACTTGTCGGAATCATAGAGTTCTGATAGGTTATGAGCCCAGTGTCATCATTGGATCACATCTAAGTGTATATTGGACGAATCTATCTGACGCACAATTGTCACTGTGACATGGCACACTTGTTCTTTGGTCTTGCTGGTATACTGATCGCTTCATATTTCACTCTGGTCATACCCTCAAGGTCACTGACTATTGCGTTGCCTTTCCTTATGCTGACTGTTTGGTCACTGAACCATTTATACAATGAGCGTTTCTCCTTTTACTGGAAAGTAAGGAGGAACATAGGTGCTAACCAATATCGTTTGGCTCTCATTGTAGAACCACTCGGTGAGGCACCGTTATCAGTCAGACCTCGCAGACACAGGCACATAGGTGAAGCAGATCAAGTAATCCTATGTGCTCCATATAATCTCTTTCCGATCTATCCATCCACTTTCCATCCAGAACAACACCCTGCTCTGGATACACATGTTGTACCTCCTGGTGTTCCTTTTCAGATCCCCTGTTACATCTGTGGTAGACCTATCAAGCTCTCAGAGAATCATAGTCATGAAGAAGCTTTAGTCAAACAATGATCAGCCTTCAACAACATCTCTCTCCATCAATTCACTCCCATTCTGATCCATCGACCTATTGTCCATGGACGATATCCTCAGATACCCGACTTAGAAGTTCCTACTTGGGTAATATCCGAACCTGTTGCAAATGGACTACAACGCAACACGGACTTAGCGTTATTTTTCTTTTTTTCTCATGAACACAGACGCATCTTATCTTTACTTCGCAGACCTGGCACAAGAGTGCACAGAAGGACCCGCAGTCTCATCCCACCAGGACTCGGGATCACTAGGTTCCGTCTGGCACCAAGACCCTCGCCCGATCTGGATCTCAGATCTAGGATATGGAGATCTCAGCCACCTTTTCATTTCTGCTTCACAGCCTTGACGGCTTCTCTTCCATTCTGCCACAGCCAGGCTGTGCACTTCTATTTAATCTCCGTTTCTTCTTATTTAATCACCGCGCTGCCTCATTGGGTTGGCAGTGCACACTTTAGTCACTCCACAGTCATGGCTCTGTCAGCATGACTCATACGCTTACTCAGGCGCTGATGCGTCCTGAGCTTGATACGCTATTGGCTAGTCTAGACATACGGACTCACCTTAGACATGCCACTCTGGTAGTAGCATAGCCACACACCGTCAATATATAAACTAGAGGCTAGCAAGGCTGAGTCCTCAGTCTAGTTCTCTTGGTATATTTCCTGAAACCTAGTGTTCAGCAGTACCACCACTATACTCTCCTCCTAGTCCAAGTTTTGCAAGGCGACCGAAGTCCACGACATCGTTCAAGGTTTTAAGGTTGCTTCAGAACCACTTCACTTTGGACAGATAACCAAGATCAATATACAAGAACTCGAACAGTTCATCCACGATAACCTCATCCTTCCTGATATAGATCTTCCTACTGCACCTACTCCACAAAACACTCCATCAGATTCACCACCTCCTTACAATGACTGACCTTGCTGCACATCTCAATGAACTCAACCTTAATGAGGTAGACCCCAATGACCTCGATGACGGCTTTGGTCCCCAGTTCTATGATGCCAATATCATCAATCCTAGGCTACCCACCTTAGGAGAGAACCTTTGAAGTTATAGATGCAATGAGTATGCAGATTGCAGAGCATTCATCAAATGCAACCCAACAAAGATTGTTTTACCGGAAGAAGGACCAGAGGATCACTATGGGAAATATTCAAGAACGGTCTACTTTAGAGAGAGAAACATTCATGAAGAATACAATCCGATGAACCACGTTCTCTCGGACGACTGGAAAGAATGGTCTCCTTACGCACAAGCTGCAGGTAGACCATATTTAAATGACAATGAAGCCTCAATCTCCAATCAGCTTATCTGGCCAATTACCATCCAAACTGGTGAGAACACTAATGCCCGTGAGGACATTAACAGCACTATCTACCAAGGTGAAAGCCTCTATTCCACATACACTGGAGCAGATATTCCCTTCCAGACTCCTCGAGGGATGACAACGCCAGATGTGCTGGCTTACAATGTAGGATGGGAGATCATCTGTTGCTCACATTTTCCTTCCAATGACTTCAATAGAAAGTTTCTCAAATCTCTATATGTTACCGATCCCTTATACCCCAAGAACACCATCGACAAGTTCCAAGTACCAATACTTCGGAACTATAACAGAATTGTGGATAAGGCTTGCAGACGAAACCACCAAACTTTCAATCCCTTCTATTCTCATCCACTTCAACAGCTCCTTCATACTACTGATGACCAAGAAGTTATTCAGACTGCACTATGAATGGCTGAGGGCTTGCCTTACTATAGACTTCCTTGCCAAGCTCGAATCAAAGGTGAAGAAAGAAGGAGACTTCAAAGATAAGCTAAGGTTTCTGACACAGCAGATTCCCTTTAGATGGCCTACTCCTTTATTTTCATCTCTTCCTTATATAGACAATGACCCTTCTGAACAACCACATGACTTTCTTGAAATATCTGCCTATTTTCCTCCATCTAACGATTTCAATTATCCTTTCTTGAGTACTGATAGAGAATGGTTTATTGTAGAAGGATTCATGTACAATACAGAATGGCGCAATCCTCATTACATTGCTCCGTTTGATCTGCATGATTTTTATACCTTCTATAAACCTGAACCTAATAAGTTCAGTGAAAAACCAATCTTATCATTCAGTGCTAAGAATACAAGACGCCTCAAATGGCTCTTGAAGGATAAGGAGCAAAAAGATAGATTCAGAAGGAGTCTTGAATGAAAGAATCGAAAATATGGTTTGCCTGAGGAACTCATGCAACCATTACTGCCATCTGATGAGGAGGAATTGGAATCGGATTTAGAGCATTCCATAGGAATAAGACCAAGCACCTTGCCTACTAATGTTCAATGATCATCTAATCTTGAACAATCTCGTTTTCTTGTTTCATATGCATTTGACAATGCGCTGACTGATTTCTTTGGATTCTAGTTATTAAACAATGGCTCTTCCTACGAACACCAAGTTCAAGATTGAATCCACCTTCCAATCTCATATTCCTGTTCTCACTGGAGTGTCTAACTATGCTTTATGGCGAACCAGAATGGTTCAAGCCTTACAAGGAGTTAGCGTTTACCCCATCATCAATAGGACCCTCACATGGCAAAGCCTCGCCACTCATGTTCCTGCAGTAGCAGGTGTTGCTGAACACTGGCTCTCTAATGATGACAGTTGCAAATGGATTGCTGTGGACATGAGAGCAGTGTCCTTTATAGGAATGATGATGGAGGATCACCTCTAGACTTACATCAACTTCGATTATGTTAATCCCAATGACCCGACTTCCTTAGCCACTGATCTCTGAGACAACTTGCAAAACCTCTTTGCACCAACTGGAATCTCAGGAAGATTTCTTCTTTTTCATCGTCTTACTCAACTCCATATCCATGAGAAACGTGCTCTCAAGGATATAGCTCAAATCATCATCTTGTACCATCAGATGAATGCTGCAGGACTACAATTACCTGAAGACCTACACGCAATGATGATGTTGACTAGATTACCAGACTCTTGGTATCAGTTTTCATCAACTCTGGTACAAACAACACCTCCTGCCAATTTTAATTTGGATACAATCCAAACTAGAATCATCAACAAACTCAATTACCATTCAAGCACTAAACCATTGTCTCATAGAATTTCTAATGTGGAGACTGAACCCCAGTCTTATGCTAATGTGATAAAGCATGGACCTCCTTCCAATAACAATTGGAAGAAGAATCAGAAAGGGAAACAACCGCAAGGTCAATCCCAATCTGAACCGCCTAAACAAAAGCAATATCCACAAAGGAATTCATCACAACCTGGCACATCTGCCTCTCATGAAGGACAAACTCCTAAAAAGAAGCAGAACCGTTCTAACAAGAATGAGAAAAATGCCAGACAGAGACAGAACGCTAAAGGCAAACAGAAAGCCTCTAACGAGTTCAAAGGCATCGTGAATGAATTTGAAGGAGCCACGACTTTTGAAGAAGGAGAATATCTGGATCCAACCCTCCATTTTATGGATCACCTAGAAGATTACCAGATGGAATATGAAGACAACAGTATGGACATTGCATCCACACATGCAAAAGCAGGATGGGATAGACCAGGACCTTCTACTCTTAATTTGCTTGCTTCCCACATCAATCCCTTTTGAACCCGCCTCATTGGAAACCATTCCCGAGGGCAATGAGGCAGAGTCTCCTATCAAATGGAATAAAGGAAAGAAAAGCAGAAGAAAGTGAAATTCCTTATTGGTGGACTCATATCTAGTACGTCACACTTCGAGACTGTACAGGACAATCATCAGGAGAACAAAGGACTTTCTCAAGCTCAGGAAGAAGAGCTTAGAGAATACACCTTACTGATTGCATCCAAACAATCAGACCCTGATGAGCAGTATTTTGACCCATGTCCTAATACACTTGAATATGACCAATACAGTGCTTTTCACACTTGCATGGTTGTGACTAATGGGAAGTCTTCCAAAGACATCACAACAGATGGTTGGTTGATTGATAGTGGTGCGACAAACCACCTTACTCCTTTTCTGGATGATTTTGTGCAAATCAGTGACCACGAAACCTATGCCACAGTTGCAAATGGAGCCAAGGTTACCATGCATGGTCCTGGAAAAGTAATCATCCAACCAAAACAGGGAAACAAGTCATCTATCACACTTAACAAAGTGTGGTATGTACTTTTGGCAAGACACCAAATCTTATCTGTACCAGCACTCACAGCTATGGGATTATGCTGTAAGATAACCAAAGAATACTTGCAATTCTTCGAACAAGAGGGTTCCACAATACTGCAGGCCACTGCCTTGATATCGGGATCAAACTTGCACTGGATGCAGTCATCACAGATTCTACCTTCTGCAGGTTTATTTGCCCTTGAAAAAGGAAAACTTCATTAATTATGGCATGAACGTCTTGAACACACCTCGAATAATGCATTGAGACATGCACATCAGCATCTCAAAGGCTTATCTGAAGCTTTGAACAAAGCTTGTCCAGATTCTACACCTTGCAAAGGATGTTCTATAGGCAAAATGGCTCAAATATCTTTTCAAGACTCTTTCACACATGCATCCAAACCTCTAGCACTCGTATATTCTGACATAATGGGTCCTTTACCCACAGAATCTCAAGAACGCAAGAGATATATTCTTACTTTTATTGATGATTATTTAGGTTTCACACTCATTTCATGTTTGCGAAATAAAGATGATGTCCCAAGGCAATTTGCCTTTATGACCAAATGGTGCAAATCTGTAACTGGATCCACACTAACCTGTGTCCGTTCAGATCAAGGGGGGGGAATACATTGGACATCAAATGCAGTTGTTCTTCACAGAACATGGCATAAGTCATCAGACATCCATCCCTCATACCCCTCAACAGAATGAATGTGCAGAGAGGTTCAATCATACATTGCTTGAAAAAGCAAATGCGATGAGACATCACACCTGTATGCCGAATATCTTTTGGCAAGATGTGGCTCAAACAGCCCTACACATCTATAATCGTCAACCCATGCGCCGCCATATGTGGAAGACACCATACAAGATGTTTCTAGGAGAAAAACCTTCTGGATCTCATCTCAGGATCTTTGGAACTTTAGCCTATGTTCACCTTCCCACCATGGAATGTAACAAGCTTCAACCTCGAGCCAAAGAAATGGTCTTCATTGGCTATCCACCGGATTTCAAAGGATATTGCTTTTGGAGTACCTCTCATCAACGTGTCTTCAAATCAGCTACTGCCATTTTTGACAAATCTGTTTTCCCATTTTGTTTGAAGAAAGGAAGAGACAAACCCAAACTTCCACATGAAAAAGAACTTGATGAATTCTACAATCCTTATAAAGAAGATAAACCAAGGTCTGATCAACCATCAAGGTACATCAACATATAGGTGCCGGTACACCCCAATCAACAGTTTTCACCACCATATGGACAGAATGGCGGACAACCTTCCTATGGATCAGATCGAGGAGGAGATAGTGACAGTGACAATGAATCTTCACCTCATCTTCATATCCCCACTAGATCACATACTCCTATAATTGAGACTTATCCTCATACTCCAATGGATTATACAAAGCCATCCTCACCTCGAAAATCCACAGAACCATCTCCCTCATATCACACAAATACTCCATCAGTACTTGGAAAAAGAACCAATCCAGATCCTAAAGACCGACAATTTGAGGAACATCCATATGACGAACGTCATGAAAGAGAAATAACTCCTAGATATCATCAAGATCCACCTAGGATTAGGATACCTCAAAATTGGGTCAGAAGATCTTCACAGATTTCAGTTCAGTGGATCATTCCAGATAATGTATATGGAAATCGACCACCAACTGAAATTCTTCGAGAACAAGAAGAGAATCCTTATTCCAGAGTCCTTCCACTTCCATCAGATCCTAATGAAGAATTCACGACTAAACCATCAAATGAGGAAGATGATCTAGGACAGATGTATTCACAGTCCTGGATACACACTCATATGATAGCAGCTGCAACCGCTTCAGGCATCCCTAACATATACAAGGACCTGAAGAAACAACCATTGGAAGAACAATCCAAATGGAGAGCTGCTTGTGACAATGAAATAAAGTCACTTAACGAATGCAAGGTTTGAAAACTGGTACCCCCACCGAAGGATTGGAAATCCATCAGTAACAGATGGTGTTTCACCAAGAAGAACAATGGACGCTACAAAGCATGCCTTGTTGCTCAAGGATTCACACAAGCCTTTGGGATTGACTACTCAGATACCTTCTCACCAGTCACAAGGTTTGAAACCCTACGACAACTCACTGCCCTAGCTGCTTTGAATAATTGGGAAATCGAAGCACTAGATGTGAAGACCACTTTCCTGTATGGTGATCTTGAGAAAGAACTGTACATGAAACAACCTGAAGAATATGAAGTCAAAGGAAAAGAAACCTGGGTTTGCTTACTGTTAAAGGCCATATATGGCTTAAAGCAGGCTGCACTGCGATGGAACATTGCACTGCATAACTCTCTCCTGGAGATGGGATTCAAAAGATCCTATGCTGATCCAGGAACTTATTACAAGTTTATCAACGGAGAAGTCATCATTATTTTGATATATGTTGATGATTCACTTTTTACTGGTAGTAACAAGGGACTCCTCATGCAACATAAGCAAGACTTCATGAAATGTTGGGAATCAAAAGACCTTGAAGAAGCAAAGAAATATCTTGGTATTCGGATCACCAGAGATCGCGCTAAGAAGACAATCACACTGGACCAGTATAAATATACTGAGAAAATCCTCAAGCGTTTTGGCTTAGAGAACACAAAAGGCTGTCCTATGCCATTATCTGCTGGATATAATCCTACACCAAGAATGAAAGGAACTGCCTCCACTGCACTGCTCAAATAGTATAGATCTGTTATCGGAAGCCTGATGTATCTTATGCTTGGAACACACCCAGATATCGCTTTTTCCATTATAAAAATGTCACAATTCTCAGCAAATCCTACAGAGGAACATTTGCAGAGAGCAAAGTACAGTCTTCAATATCTTTGCACGTCAAAGAACCTCTGCATTACATATTCCTCTAAAGGAAAAGAGAATGGACTCATCACTTATAGTGATATGGATTGGGCTGGTGACATTGCAACCTCCAGTTCTATAACTGGATATACAATATACCTTGCAAATGGCATCACTTCATGGCTTTCACAGAGACAGAAAAGAGTTTGCTTATCCTCAACTGAAGCAGAATATTGCGGAATGACGGAAGTTGCAATCCAACTTCAATGGATCCAAAACCTTTTCGAAGACTTTGGATACCAACTCACTCCAATCCCTCTTTGTGTTGACAATCAGGGAGCAATATTCATTGCCAAGAACCCCATCCAAGAAGGTCACACTAAGCATATATACAAAGACAACCATTACATCAGAGAAGCCATTGAACATCAAGAAGTTCAAGTCTTCTATGTCCCTACAGATAAACAACTGGTGGACATTTTTACAAAAAACTTGGACAGAATAAAGTTCGAATGAGGAAGAAAAGCTCTTTTTCTTTCAAATCTTCCATCTTACTTGCTTTTCAAGACAGTAACAGGAAACTAATCTACGAAAATGGTGAACCGTAGTCTCTAGGGCTCGAAAGGACAATCTCTTACTCTTGAAACCTAACAATTCAAGAAGTGAGGAGGAGTGTTGAGATATCATGGTTTCAGGTATCTTATCTTATCTTCATACCATGATATTCTAGGCCCAGATGAGGTAATTGTGGTGCCTTATTATGCTTACATTATTGCCATTCATTAATATTCTTGTTATCTGATTGCAGATGACTCATTCTTCATCATCCTGTCACATGACCTTCCATGGCATTCCATGGAGTTTCTCTTTACTACTATACGTAGTATATGTCTTAAACTAGGACAAACAATCCCTGTAATATATAAGACTGACTCTGTTGCCTCTTAATACTTAACAGTTCTTGGACCTGTTCTTTATCCTGCTCAGCTCTTAAGCTTCACTGCTCTACACTCTACTAGCTTATTAGCTATCCTCAAACTTAACAACACTTCCTTCATCACATACAATCTTACCTGATACGTTTCTTACCAGGTGCTCCTCCCCTCTGTCTGTGCTTGTCAGAATCATAGAGTTCCAATAGTGCTGTCTTACAGCATGTAAACAGTCAAAGAATCAATCGATCATGGCAATTCCCCCACCAAGTCCTTTTGTTATAGAACGGTACAATTATTGGTTCGAATATGATACGTTGATTCCTTCTCCCCCAGAGTATCGGTCTCTCCCTAGGGAGGACGCTCTGGCCCTTGGTATAGTCTCCATGGGACGACTAATTGAGGAGAACCTTTACGCTTACCTAGAAAACCCCATAGTTCCAATTATGGTGGGAGATCGCACCCAATCTCCCCGGTAGCTAAGGGACCACTTCTTCTTCATTTCCGTCACATAGCCATACCTCGAGGTATTACGTTCAGCTTCTCTACCTTGAGGTAAACATGTGTTATATTCATTTCCGTCCTTGACTCGTTCCGCAGTGGGAACACAGCCCAACATGAGGTATCCTCATGCCTTGGTCTGTGCCCAAACTTACTTAGTATATAAAGGATCAGTAAACACTTGTAACCATAGCTAGTTCTACGCAATCATACCAAGCTACAAGCGAACTAGTGAAAGACACCAAAGAAGGACAATAAGCTTAAAAGCAATTACTAAGAATAAGCAAGAGGAATCACCAAAGCCTTCGCTGTAACTTGGCTTAACGTTAACACCTTTCGAGCCTGACCACTCATCTCCCATCCAAGTTCTTGTTGAGATATCATGGTTTCAGGTATCTTATCTTATCTTCATACCATGATATTCTAGGCCCAGATGAGGTAATTGTGATGCCTTATTATGCTTACATGATTTGTCAGACATGACATCATAGATAAGCTCCTTTATTGCCATTCGCTGATATTCTTGTTATTTGACTGCGGATGACTCATTCTTCATCATCCTGTCACATGACCTTCCATGGCATTCCATGGAGTTCTTCTTCACTACTATATGTAGTATAGGTTCCAAACAGGGACAAACATTACTGTTAGTATATAAGACCAACGCTGTTGCCTCTTATTAATAACAGTTCTTCAACCTGTTCTTTATCCTGCTCAGCTCTTAAGCTTCACTGCTCTACACTCTACTAGCTTAACAGCTATCCTCAAACTCAACACCACTTCCTTCGTCACATACAATCTTACCTGGTACGTTTCTTACCAGGTGTTCCTCCCCTCTGTCTGTGCTTGTCAGAATTGTAGAGTTCCGATAGTCCTGGCCCATGTCAATCCGCCCAACCATTTGTTTTCCAGTCTGCCCATGTCAAATTGACCCCTACTGCTCGTCTCCCAGTCCACCCATGTCAACACGAGCCCAACAGATCGTCTCCTGGCCCACCCACCTCAACTCGGGTCCAACCACTTGACTCCTAGACCACCCGTATCAAACCGAGCCCGACCGCTCGTCTCCCCATATCAAATCAAGCACGGCTTCTCGTCTCCCACATTGCCCGTATCAAATCGGGCGCCACCGCTCGTCTTCCGCCCCACTCACGTTAAATCGA
>JBBPTE010000777.1:0-10331 GCA_038093935.1 Tylopilus cf. pallidocervicolor | reverse complement strand
ACCTCCCCCGGCCCATCCTCGCCCTCCCACCGCAACTCACCCGCACAGGACATCTTCCACCACATCCACGACGTCGACAACCCCGCAGAGCCCTCGATCGACCCCGACCCAAACGTAGACGAAGAACCCCTCTACGTAAACGCAAAGCAGTACTTCCGCATCCTCAAGCGTCGTGTCGCAAGAGCACGCCTCGAGGAGGTCCACCGCCTCTCCAGACAGCGCAAAGTCCGTCGCCTCCCCCTCCCCCTGCGTGACGCTCACACACCCGTCCCCTAGCCTTATCTTCATGAATCCCGCCACAAGCATGCGATGCGTCGTCCCCGTGGCCCAGGCGGCCGCTTTCTTACCGCAGAAGAAATCGCCGCACAGAAGCTCGCCCAACAGGTGTCAGAGGACAATACCCCCGCCATCCTCGTCGATTCGTCTGACCCCCGCCCAGCGCAAGATGACGCCCTTGCCCAAGTCCCCCTTGAACCACGCCAGCAGAACCGCATCCTTCCCGCGCAGGACACGGACCCAGTCGGTCTCGCAGCAACACCCTACAACCCCCTTTCTCACACTAACCCCTCTCCCCCTGCGTTATCCCCTCCTCTCGCCCCCTCCTTTCCCGATACTCGCCCGAATTCGTCCGTCGTACCTCCCGTCCCCACCCAGTCCCCTCCCATACAGTCCAACTCGCAGTCCTCCAGCCCCGTCTTGCAAGCTCAATCCCGTCTCTCACAGCATGCCGCAAAGGCTGCCACGGGTCCTTCAGCCCCTCTACGCCCTCCTTACTCACAGTCCCAGATGCATCACGTCCCCCACCCCCATGCGCATACTCGACTCCGTCATTCTCACCTGAACTTTTCAGGCGGTCTATACCAAGACGAAGATGCGTCCCAGGGAACGTCTGGCGCTGACAACTCGTTGATCGCGTACAGTTCTCAGACGGGCAGCTAAATATGGACCGCATCGCCTGCTACCCAGACCTTGTGCAGGTAGATGTTTTTTTACCAACTGCGCGTAGTAGCGTCAGTCGTCGAGTTTGCGTACCACTCGCCTGTGCTCGTTTCTCTTGCCCACGTTCACGATCATAGATAGATGTCGTGCTCTATTTTGGATTAGATGATCTTGGTTTTGTCGTACGAGTACCTGACATGCATATGAGAATGCTCAAGTCTACTCGACCTCCATAACATCATCCTCTTGAGCAACAAAGACAGTCTTCTGAGCAGGCGTCACCTCCCGGTCATCGCACACTTGCTCCGACGGTGGACGTGGCGCACGGTATAACACAAGCGCTTGCGAAGGTTGGGAGGGTAGTGGTATGGGGGCAGGTGGACACTTGGTTTGCCTCCTGAGGCAGTCGAGCACTGCAGAAGATATGTGCACCTCTTTTATATCGAGCTGATCCGCCGTTATGCCCTCCCAATCATGCGATCGGGACATTTTCGTATCGGCGTTAATGACTGCATCCGGAAGACCGTCGAGAAAATGATGGACCCGAGAAAGTAGACGACTTACGGCTGGGTTCGACTTCCATGTCGTCCGGCTCGGAAGTAGGTGTGCTGGGTTCCTTGACCGAGCTCGGCAGAACAACATTCATGCTATTTCGCTCGCGAGGACATGGGGGGGAGATCCTTGGCCAGATGTCCATGTCCTCGGAGGTGGTCGTGAGCGCATTGCCGAGCGTCATGTGAGCCAGAGTACGCTCGAGAGAGCCGTATCTAACGCGCTTCCGACGACTGGTCTCGAATGTGGTTGGTGCAGAGGTGACGGAGGCATCGTATTCGTCGTCATCGTCGTCGTTGAATAATTTGCGTTTCATTGTCGGTGGGTTGAACCATGGATGTCGAATAGGTTGAACCCAGGTAGTCATTATGAGGCGAGTTGGTGGTTGTGTTCCGATTGCCCCATTTTCATTCAGCTGTCCACCCAACCGGCTCTAGAAAGTTCCGTACCCCTCTCGAACACCAGAACTTGGTTCGAACATGTGAGCTGGAATTCGACGCGAATAGGTGGCGATGTAATGTATGTCTACACAAGGTTCGAAAACTAGTCCTGGCCCCTTGTGTCCCGTATCCTCTCCTTCACCTCTCTCGCTGCCTGTCTTGCACCCTCGCCGCCAGCCCACCCTCTCGTGCGAAGCCAACCCACTATCCGGGGTGTCAGGGCGGCCGCAAGGCCAACTCTGACGGGAAGAAAGACCGTCTTGTGGATCGTGTACGCCAGAACAAGCATGGCGTATAGCCCCTCCTGGCCGCCATTGCCCCCCGCCGCACTATCGATTTCATCCCTGCCCGGTTCCGTTGGTGTGGTGCGAAAAAGCCCAAAGGCGACCTGTTTCACGTATGCCGCAGCCTGCGACACCTGCTCTGCGCCGAGAAGCTTGATCCCCACGAAGGCGACACCGAAATCGAGCGCGGAGAAGACGAGGTACACTCCGAGTGCATACCATCCGTACGACTTTACGAGGTGTTTGAGCCGCTGTGAGACCGTCGCATCGGGCGGCAACGGGGTGTTTTCGTGGGTAAGACGCGGTGGGGAGACGCGGTAGTGACGGGCGAGAGAGGCAGTCCTGGGCAGGAGCGGACGTGCGGCCGTGGGCAGGATGGGGTTGTTGACTCTGAAGAGCTGCAGGCGCGGAAGGACTCGTCGAAGCATGCCAGCGTGATGTCGGCCAGGCCCGGCAACGGACCCCCAAATCGACCGGGCTCGGGAATTCCCGTCCCGATCTATACAGGTTGTGGCTGTGCATAGTTTTAAGATGGTCGGTTCCCCAGTTCGCTTCCTTGTCTTCGTGAACCCAGCAGCAGTTTTTCTGCTCAGTGTCGCGACCCTTTCCACCGCTAAAAAGAACCCGTTTGATGCATACTGGAACAGCCCTCTGCGGCGGCTACGACTCTCCCCCTCGATAGCATCCCTTTCTAGACTACCCCTACACCCTTCTCGAAACCGATGGCAGTTGATGACAGGAACACTCTTTACGCCTCCACCCCCTTTGAGGGCCCGGAGAAGCTGCTCGAAGTGTGGTTTGCCCCTTCGGCTGCTAGTCTGCAGGACACACATTCCCAAAAGGATGGTAGAGTTGGCTTGAGGAAAATTCCTCGCCACGTCTGGGAGGACATGCTTGACATTGTCAAGTGCAAAGTCCTCAGTGTCATTGAAGGCGATCAGACTGACGCCTACCTCTTGAGGTATGTCGCTCTTTTCCGCCCTATTTCGCTCCGGTGCTCATTTCCTGTGTGCACAGCGAGTCGTCTCTCTTCGTCTTCGCCCATCGGGTCATTTTGAAGACCTGTGGAACCACACTCAATCTTCTCGGTCTTCCACGCATCCTTGACATTGCCCGTGATCATGCTTCGCTTCCGTCTGTATACCAGTGCTTCTACTCCCGCAAGTCTTTCATGTTCCCAGAACGCCAGCTCGACCCTCATCGGGAGTGGAAGGACGAAGTCGCGTTTTTGGACGCCATATTCCCCAATGGGGCTGCATACACCGTCGGCAAAGTAAATGGCGACCACTGGTTGCTTTACATGACGACCCCTGCCGCCATCAAAGGAATCACTCCGAGTTCTTCCGAAGTTTTACCCCCGACCCATATGGTCGAGACCAACGATGCCACACAGCCCTTCACGTCCAATAACACCGAGAAGAGTCTTCTTCCAGACTATACAATCGAGATCCTCATGAGTGACCTGTCGCGTGAGGCTCGTGAGCCGTTCTTCTTTTCGGTTCCCCCCTCTCCACTCGATGGACTGTCTGCAGAGACGCTTCCCTCCATCACTGGCCAGACTTTATCAGCCGCCCTGGGGATCACAGACATCTTCCCTGCCCATCTGACTACGCTCGATGCGTACGCCTTCTCTCCCTGCGGGTATTCGTCCAACGCTTTACTCAAGTGGGGCGATGCTACCTCAGAAGCCGATGGAAGCGAAGGCTATTACACCATCCACGTGACACCAGAGGAAGGTTGGTCCTATGCAAGTTTCGAGTGCAATGTGCCTGTCTCGGTTTCTCCTGTTTCCTCCGCCAAAGAGTTCCCCGATTTGCGGACGCTTATCAGGCGTGTCGTTGATATCTTCCAGCCTGGGAGGCTCAGCTTGACCCTGTTCATCTCCAACAAAGCCAACAGCAATTCCGAGGAGGACGAGGCGGAACGACTCATTGAAGCTGCGCAGAGAGAATTCAAATGTGCACTCACAGCTCCTCGCCCCCTTTCCTCTTCGCCCAGTGGTTTGGACGCATCCCACGAGGTTGTGGATGGCTATACCAGGAGCTACTGCAGGACTGACAAGATCAACTACGAGTTTGGTGGTTACAATTTAGCGTTCGCTAGTTTCGAGTTACGGTGACACCAT
Source organism: Tylopilus cf. pallidocervicolor (assembly GCA_038093935.1). Taxonomy (NCBI): domain Eukaryota; kingdom Fungi; phylum Basidiomycota; class Agaricomycetes; order Boletales; family Boletaceae; genus Tylopilus; species Tylopilus cf. pallidocervicolor. Next base: position 5,991 of record JBBPTE010000777.1, on the reverse strand, counting down.
CTTGCAAAATGCATGAATGATCCCTTGCCCTAGATATACACACTTTTCACAGTCGCCCGTATGTATATATGCTTTCTTGGTCCCAACACATCCCCTTGATTTCTTGTATACGTACTCTGTTGTACGCTTGGACGCTTGGAAATTAACAGACAACGTTAAGTTCTGCCAATCACCACGTCCCTAGCCACTGGTCATGGATGTTTTCGCCAACGTGGTCACCCCTACGCAAAACACGCAACAATAATAACGATCATAATCCCTCTCACAGCCGCTATTCATGCGTCACGGATGAAGCATGCGGGATCATGAGAGTAATTTATCATGGTGAGGTTGATATTGTCCTTTCTCGCTGGATCTTCATCCACGTGTTGTGATCTATTTCAATTGAATATCAGGCAGTTCCAGACTAAATGACCACAGCCAGAGCAATCTACCCAATGCAACGTGGTACACATTTATGTCTGTGACATGAGAATACGCCACAACGTTTCAATGGGAACCCCTTCATCTCTTCGACAGAGCGATGTGCCAGGTACGCCCCTTTAGTTGCAATGACACACATGCACATCTCTGGATTTTGCATTACTCGCGAGGCATCAAACAATTTATTCACCCTCCTTGGCCGCGCGGCTCTCGAGCGTCTGCGGGCCGTGGCTTTCCCTCGGCTGAGTCAAATCCCACAGGAATCGTTCTGCACAGTTTTGGAACTCGGTGCTCGAAATGCCAATTATGGCCTACTGGGGAGTAGGTCGAGATGTTTCTGCGCGCAAAGTCGAGGTCCTTATTTTTCCAGCATGCTCTGATCTCGAGGAATCCAAGGTGGTCGAGGTAACGTATATAAAGGTCCCCTAGATGAATTCGGTGTGCCATCCCCCTCTCCTGAAGTGTCTCAATTGTGCACTCCTCAGCGTCGATTTCAGACCATGTACAACGTCGTTACACTCTCTGCAGCAACGTCCGCAGAAAATCTCCTGGCCCTCGAGGAGGTCAAAGATTTCCGTACAACCGATCTAGGTCGTGGCGGCAGGCAACGCTGGACGTACCATCTCCTTTCAGAAGGCGCTGTTGACAGTGAATTACAGCGACTGTGCGACCCCCGTTCGTCCAAATCAGTCGATAGCGTCACATTCCAACCATGCACCGAGTATGCGGTTCTAAACCAAGACCGATACAGTGTCGAGGAATGGGACCTGTATGGAGGCATCTGGCAGTTCAACGCTATATACGACGGTATTTGACTCCAGTCAATTGCTCATAATAATACTGACGTTGTGACCGATAGGTCACTGTGGACACGACACAGTGAATTTCGTCTGCAAGCGACTACCTTCCATGATCAGAATGTCGGTTCAGGCTCTCCTCAGCAGCTCCACGGACACGACCCCTCGTTCTGAGCTGGTCTCAGATGCACTCATCAATGCGATTAGACGCCTAGACAACTCGATTCGTTCAGACCTCTTTGGCCTTCTCCCTTTTGACGGTCTTTGCGGACTGGCCCCAGATAGGCTCAGAGAGCATATCCAGCGTCACGAATCTCGATGGGAAACCATCTCTGCACGATGTACTCAGGGTGCCACAGTCATTTTTTCACTACTAGACCCGTTAAAAAGAAACCTCTGGGTGGTCAACCTAGGGGACTCTCAGGCAGGTTGGCGTTGTCACGCTCTTGGGAGTCGTTCTTCTTACCTGTTCGAACCAGTACTTGGCAGAAAATCTGCACGTGGAGAATGGTCAGGATTCGTCGTGAACTCGCTTCACAACGGCAACAACCCGCTGGAATGTCAACGTATCATGCGCGAACACGCAGGAGAACACACCTGCATCTCAGACAACAGGGTCATCGGTTACCTCGCACCCACACGCGGTGAGTCCGTAGCAAGATTTCTTCTGAGACCATCTGACCCTGTATCATTTGCACAGCGATAGGTGATACATGGCTCAAGGTTCCCTCGGTATACACGCGCCGAGTCTTTGGAGAGTATATCCCTGATTGGATGACACCTCCCATGGTGGAACAATACGCAGCGCGTATCTTGACTCCGCCATACGTTTCGGATATACCAGACGTGCACCACTACGTATTCGACACGACATTGGACAGGCAGGAGTCCTTCTTGATTTTATGTTCAGATGGACTCTTGGACTTGTACGACATGACTCTCTCGGAGAGTAATTTGGCGGAGAGATTTGTTCGCATCGTAGGCAGCTCCCTCAAAAGACAGAAGGAGCGTGGTTCACAAGGGAACCTTGCCTTTGACTTGCTTCGTGACGCTATCGGTGGAGCAGATACCGATCTTGCTTCGCGCAATCTCACTCTAGAGATGGACGATAAATGGATAGACGACGTCACTGTACTGGTTCAGCGTTTTTGATCTTTGATGGCTGTTAGATAGACTTTCCGGCACCTGGTTCTTCCTATCCCTGCTGTACACGTGCACTGAGTTTTATATATAATATGCGATATAGCAGATCACCGCCGATGTTACATTCGGAAGAGATACGTTATGTACGAATGAAAATAGTAATATGCAACCAAACGTGATGACCCTCATGAAAGCCATACGCAGAAACATCATCATTTTCAATACTCCTGCCGAACTTAATGTCTAGTACTCTCTTCGCAAGCACCATGTAGGGTCTCGGCTTTGATGGAATGCGATGGGCTGGACTTGTTCCGCAGACTGCACAAGGGACACAACTGAATGAACATCTCGATCATAGGCCAAGTTACTGCAGCCTGAACGAGAGTTCAGCAGGGCTAAAAGCGTAAAATCAACAAGAGCGTACCATGCCAATGCGTCGTGTTTCGAAAACCATGGATGCAGAGGAGCCATGGGTCCGATGTGCATAGACAAGTATGTCATATATTTGGTTACGCACAGGTATCCTTTCGAAAGCTCTCGTCCACTCAAATCCACCAAGATCGTGATCGATGATATCTGGCTTGGGAGAAACAGTCGATGAAACGTTGGGACGGTTATCGATGTGGTTAATGTAATCCCTCCGTAGCTTTTCCTCCTCAGAGGCTGCGAGATGGAAAAACGGATCTCGCGGAATTAATAGAAGGTGATGTTTCTCTGACCCCAACCGGACATGGTGAAAAGAGACCCACATCCTCAAGCGGTCCGAGAGACGCTCGGTATCGCTTCCCGACAAAAAGCGACAAACGTCTGCGTACACTTCTGGAGTGAGCGCCGCCGTCTCTAATAATTCGGGAGGTAAACCATCCAAGAAGCGTGCGAAAGTTTCCTCGAAAAGCGCCCTATTTGGCATTTCAACAGGATTGACGTTGCTGATTCTCTGGGTAATGACATCGGGAAGGGGCGCGAACAATGGGTGTGCCCAGGGCTCTACCAACGGTTTGGAAGCGATCGACCCTTGGTCGGAGAAAGAATGCGAAATGAAGGATAATTTGTTGCTGGTAAGCGGTTGTCGAGGAACTAAGCCAGGAAGCGAAGAGCTTGGTGTAGTCTGGTGTCCGCTGGGTTCCGGCGTCTTGATTTGATTATGCGGTGAGGAATCGTCTCTTCGAGAAACATCCGATATGGATCCTCTGGTACGACGGGGTTGTGATGTCGATGCTACATTTTGTCCATAGAAACTGTGGCCATCGCTGGAGTCCCCCTGACCATTACGAGGGGCAGAAACCGGCTCCTCGCTGGATGGGACCTCAGAAATCAAAAAGGAGGCGGTTTTGGCGCCATAAAGTATTGGCTGTTTGTCCCGGACGGTGCCATGGTCCGAAGGAACTTTATGTCGTTTTTTAGGAGTGTAGTTGCATTCAGTTTTAGAATCTTCTGCACAATGATTGCAAACAGGAAGATTACGATCACACTAAAGTGTTGCTCAATAAAGAGAAATCCACATGGGATTATCTATGGCACTCACTTTCAGATTCCTAAGACGACATCTATCGCAACGGGGGATACCACGATGTGCTGGCGTCGGCAAAGGGGTGTATATGCACTCCCTCCCATTAGCCCAGGAGCAGTGGTTACATGACGGAAGAACTCTGTCACACTAGAAAATCGTGATAATGTGATCGTAAACTGGACTTGGCGATCTCACCTTCAAGTTGTTCATGCGACAATGGTCACAGCGTGGTTTCCCGCGTCGACCCTTCCATTGTGACTGACGGGCCATGTACACCCTCGGATTTGGTATACGTATCGTAAGCTGTGTATCGTCGTTTAGTTCCTCCGCGGAGTCCAATTCCTCTGGAGAGTCGGACATCCTTGACTGTCGATGAGGGATTTAGTGGCTGGCAGAAATACCACGGACTCTCTGGAACTGAATTCAGTTGAATTTACAGAGCCCTTTATATATCCCGGGGGTAGTACTGAAGAATTATTGACTCCAAAATATGACTAGAACCAGAGGAAATCATACTCACAGGCTGGATATAGGTTGCCACAGACAGTGAAAGGTAGTCTCTCGGTAGCTTGGGTAATTCAGTCGAGAAAAATCCGCTGCACTCGTTAGGAGGGTAGGTAAATGGTGGGACAACGCAGTACAAAGACGTCGGATGAGCAGAGCAATTCTGCACTGCAAGCCTCAACGAACTTACTTAGAGGCGTGACGTTACGGGTCACAGCACACTTTTAGTAAAGTAGTTGATCATTGCACCGCGGTGATATTCGACCGAGCTGTGGGCCGGGCCATGCCCAGTATTTTCGTTACTCCCCCAGTGAAAAAGTGCTCTATGAAATCTAGATGGCAACATGCATCATCTCGACACACTTTATGTAAAACTGAGCTATTTCAAGCTGTTACGGTACAATAAAAAGCTTTCGAGTACTTTAGCAGATTAGTCCATGCACAAGGTGGCTGTTTCAGCTTTCAACGGTACCTAGATTGTTCTATTTATTCGTTCCAAGTATATTTCCAACGTAAAATTAGTTTGGAAGGCGTAGCCACGGTCGTAGTTCAATTAGAACAAGACCGAGAAGCGGATACCCAATTTAGTATCTGTAGTTGTGTTGTCCAACCACACTCAGGAACAGCCGACCAATGACCGTGATAGATCCGAGACGTACCGTCGGGGAAAAATCAATACTATCGAAAACTATATTCATTCTACATTGTAGAACTGCAAGTTTCCAGAGACCGGCCGTGACTAGAGGACACTTCTCAGGTCGAATAATGTGATATAAATGAGTGCGGTTGCAACGACGGACGTTGTGCTCCTAAGTTACAGTAGTCTAAGAAACGTAACTAAACCAACAAGTCGTACAACAAACGGACATAAGAAGTTTCTTCAGACATTCGGGACGTCTCTGTCAGCAAGCACATCACCATCCCACAGGTCCTCCTCATTTCCCTGAAACACGAGTGACGGCGAAAAACACATTGGATAATCTTCCGGAGTACATGCCTGCTGTTCATGTATGGTTGCGTATTGATGTTCTTGCTCCTTGTACTGTTGGCGAGTACCGCGTTGAACACGGTTGAGCACGAAATCCAGCTGAAGGTAATTCGAGTCATCTTTGGCAAACTTGCGGTGCTTGCGATCTCGAATGTGCTGCTGAGCGTTGAGCATGAGCTGAAAACAAGCATGTGAAGACTTACATGTTCGAAATCATCGAACTTCACCCTACAGCTCTCACAATAGCCAGGTTTACTACATTCGTCGCGCTTTGGTAGTCTTAGAGTATTTGTACTACGACTCTTTCTAAGGAGCGCGTTGGGACGATCGGGAATACCGTCTGGCGGTCCCATGGTTCCAGGCTGTCGGGTTGTGTTGTCCTTTCCAGTGACCAAGGTAGACACTTTACGGGAAGTAACAACTTGCTGCTGGATTCGCCCACGCAAGTTGGCAGGCAATTCAAGAGCTCGAAGAGCTCCCCCGGCAGACGTGGTTCCCGTAGTCGAGGTGATCCCGACACTGTTACCCGAAGCGGCGATATAAGCGCTGGTTGATGCCAGATACCCAGATGCGTTAACTGAAGCCTGAGTGTCCGGGAAGTCAGCATCCAAATCAACAAATTCCTC
>JBBPTE010000776.1:0-11874 GCA_038093935.1 Tylopilus cf. pallidocervicolor | reverse complement strand
ATTTCTTTATCTACACTACATTTCACTATTGGACATCTTGACTTATTTTCCTTGACCTTTCATCTTACACATTTCGTCTTATACTTTGATTGATAATAACCTTTTGCTTAGTTTCTTAGAGTTTTGTCTGTGCACAGCATAGCTCTGGCGCTTTGTACCTCCAGTGTGCAGCATTCGGACTTTGGTTCTTGTCTTATCTGACTTACTCATCCATTACCAATCTCTGTTACTAATCTGCTTTGTCCTCCATATATAAACCCTGTAGTTCTGACATTTGTACTTCAGTTCAAATATCAAATAAGTCTCTCCTCTTTGAGTCCAATGATTGGCCTTGTCTCTACATCTGTCCCCTACTCTATCACCACAATGAGGCTAGAAACTTGGCAAGGACACAACACATAAGTCCTGCATCAAAGCCTCATTCTTTGATCCTTTGATCCTCTAACCATACCTCTGGTACATCCATGCGCTTGCACAACCTCCAATCCTCTGACCCAGTCTCACCCTTTGGACTTGATCTAGAGAACCTGGACTTGACAGTATATTTGAACTCACACTTGTCAAGTTCCCCCAACAAGAATGACAACCTGTACCACTTGTGCTTTGCGCACTACAGCCCTCCAGACTGCCTTCAGCAGCTCCTGAACAATCCCAGGCAAGTTCATCAGCCTCACTGCTCATGCTGCCCCTTTGATCTCCACCGCCTGCATGAGAACCCTTTCTCTGCTTACTCTGCTCCTGTCCTGCTTTGAAGAATTACCCAAGGATGATGAAGAACTATACAACACATGTCTGAAAAACCCACCCTCTAGACATAGGACAGAAGGCAGAAGTGGTGGCAGTAATGGCAGTGGCAATTCTGGTGATGACTTGGATGACTCAGACATCAGTTTGTCTCACGACAGACCAGCTAACAACATTGGCAATGAAGATGACCAATTTAATGATGTTCCCTTAGGATATGAACCCCTCAATGATCTTGTTGATGCCATCCAAAGCTTAGCCTATTCCTCCTGCCAGAAGGGCTCCTCCAACCCTAAGACAAAGGTCTGAGAACCGGACACCTTCAACGGTTCTGATCCGAGAAAGCTCTGCCCCTTTGTCATTCAATGTGAAATCAATTTCCAAGTGAACCCTAAGACATTCAAGAAGGATCACACCAAGGTCACCTTTGCCCAGTCATACCTGAAAGGAATGGCCCTTGACTACTTTGAGCTAGACTTGCTTGGAGACAAACCTCTGAAGCAACATTTGCTCTGAATGAACGATTGGTCAGCCTTCCTTTACGAGCTCCAGGCCAACTTTGGCCCCCATGACCCTGTTGCAGAAGCAGAAGCTCAACTCGAGCAACTGCACATGCGTGACAACCAGTGGATTAACAAGTACATAGTAGAATGGAACCACCTCACAAACCAAGTCTGTAAGTGGGGACCTGGTGCTCTCTGCCAGAACTTCTACAATGGACTTCTGGACTATATCAAGGATGAAATTGCTTGTCAGTGCAAACCTGACACTATTCATACCATGCGCTCTCTTGCGTAGCAGATCGACCAGAGGTATTAGGAGTGAAAAGAAGAAGTCGCTCAGGCAACCAGGCCCTCTGGATCGAACTCTGGTAATAATAAGACATCCCAAAGGTCCTCTGGTTTCACACAGACGCCCTTGTCTGCAACTCTGAACTCTGGTAGCATACCCTCCAAAGACACCTCCAAATCTAAGGAAAAAGCCACTATCTCCGCTCCGAAACCCGACATCTCCATGAAGTTAGGCAAGGACAGCAAACTCACTGATGCCAAATGTAAACACTGCTTTGACCTCAAACTCTGCATGTTCTGTGGCCTTGAAGGTCACAGGGCCAAGGACTGCCCCAAGTCTTCTTCAAAGGCTTTCAAAGCTCATGCGGTTCAGATTGCATCTCCAGAAGGCAAACTGGATGACTCCACAGAGTCAGAAAAATAGTCCACAACCTCCGTGACTCTGCATGGACTGGAGGTTGCATTGAAGCCAACCGTGCATCAAAAGAAATCCAACTCAATGTGTCTGCTCTTTCAGACCCCAGATTACTTATGCCCACAATCTCTTTGATATTGTATGACATTCCTTTGTTCTCTGCACTTGTAGACTCCAGATCCTCCAACTGTTTTATAGATACATCTTTCATCAATAGACATAATCTTCAAATGTACTCTGTACCTCTGCTCGCTCTCTGACTCTTCGATGAAACATTGAATTCCACCATCACTCAAGCCCTTGACCTCTCCATCCACTTTGAAACTGGTGATATCACTCCAACAACATTTTATGTCACTCCATTGGATGATTCCTGTTCTCTTGTTTTAGGACATAACTGGCTCACCCACTATAATCTATTGATTGACTAGATTACAAGCAGTATCTCGTTCCACTCACCTGGACAAGCCATGCCAACACCACCTCCAAGCTCAACTCTGAAGCCTCCAGTATTCCCACCAGCTGATCTGCTTCCATCTAATCCACCACATTTCTCTGACCACAAAGCTCCTCCTATCATCTTTGTCAGTGCACCTGCATTCACACTAGCCTGTTGACTACAAGGCTCTGTGGAGTTCAGCATGCAAATCCAACCTAAGGAAAGCAATCTCTGCACCTCCTCCATCTCCTCTGAGAACCCCAACCTCTCCGGAGTGCCTCTGGAATACCATAATTTCGCCAATGTTTTCAGCAAGAGCAAAGCCTCCCAGCTTGCTCCTCATTGTGAATACAATCTGAAGATCAACCTTGAGGAAGGCACTTCACCCCCCTTAGGTATCCTCTATTCCCTTTCCCCTACGGAGCTTGAGTCCCTCCAAACATTCCTTAATGAGCACCTCGCAAATGAGTTTATCCACCCATCCTCCTCTGCCCATGCTGCTCCAGTTCTGTTTGTCTGCAAGAAGGATGGTTCACTCCACCTCTGCGTTGACTTCTGAGAACTCAACCGGATCACAAAGAAAGACCGCTATCCACTTCCGCACATCTCCAACCTCCTTGACGCTCTGAGCCATGCTAAGATCTATACAAAAATCAACCTCCAGCATGCCTACCATCTGGTCCACATTGTGGAGGGAGATGAGTGGAAGACCACCTTTCACACGCGCTATGGCTCCTACAAATGACTTGTCATGCCTTTTGGTCTCACCAATGCTCCTGCAGTATTCCAGTGGTTTGTCAATACAATCTTCACTGATCTCCTTGATATTTGCATTATAGTCTACCTGGACAATATTCTTATCTTCTCCAAGGACAAAGCCTTCCACAAGGAGCATGTCTGAGAGGTCCTCTGATGACTCTGCAAACATGGACTTTATGCCAAGTCTGAGAAATGTGAGTTCCATATGGACTCCACAGAATATCTAGGCTATTGTCTATCTCTGGCCAGACTTTCCATGTCTGCAGAGAAGGTCAATGCGATCCTAGAATGGCCAGAACCTTGCAAGATAAAGGACATTCAGTCCTTCTTGGACTTCACAAATTTCTACCGGCATTTCATCCACAATTACTCGGACATCATTGTTCCACTCACCCGCCTTACCTGGAAGGGTATTCCCTAGCACTTCTCTAATGAATGTCACTTCGCTTTTCAGAAACTTAAGGACACCTTCACCTCTGCTCCAATCCTTACACATTGGTTCCCCCATGCTCCGATGATAGTAGAAACTGACACCTCTGACTATGCCATTGCTGGAATTTTCTCCATCCAGTGTCCAGATAATGAAATCCATCCTGTCACATACTACTCTTAGACATTATTATCTCTAAAACTGAACTATGACACTCATAATAAGGAATTGCTTGCCATCCACGAGGCTTTCAAGTCCTAGTGACACTATCTTGAAGGCTCCACATCTCTGATTGATGTTGTCACTGACCACAAGAACCTAGAGTACTTTGCCACTACCAAGCTTCTGACCTGCCATCAGGCCCAGTGGTCGGAGTTCCTCTCCAGGTTCAACATGGTTGTCCGTTTCCGCTCCAGATGCCTTGGCATGAAACCTGACTCCCTTACTAGATGCTGGGATGTCTATCCCAAAGAAGGGGATAAGGACTATGCTTGTATCAATCTGCACAACTTCTGACCTGTTTTCATCCAGGAACAGCTTGCTGCGTCCCTCCAGGCTATTTACCTTGCAGCTCTGGTCCTCTGAGCTAGTGTCCTATATGATATCAAGAAGCTCCATAACGACATCCTATCCACCCTCCCATCTGACCCTTTGGCCTCCATACACATGTCCAGTCCTCAACCCACTGATTCCAGGTGATTAGTTGACACTGAAGGTTTCCTCTGATTAGATGGTCACATCTATGTCCTGGATGCCAATGATCTCCACCTCCGTGTCCTCCAATACAAACATAATCATTCATTGTCCAGACATTTTGGACAAAACTGGACATTGGAACTCATCTGCTGTGAATACACTTGGCCAGGCATACATACATTTGTCAAGGAATATGTCTCCTCCTGTACCACCTGTGCCCACGCTAAAGTTCCTAGACACAAGCCATACAGTTTACTTAAACAACTCCTGATCTTCAAACATCCATGGAATTCCATATCAATGGATTTCATTGAGCAACTTCTGCCATCCTCTGGATTCACTGCCATACTAGTCATCATCAACCACCTATCAAAGCAATGCATCTTTATTTTGACAACTGACACCATAACATCCCCGGAGCTAGCTAAGTTGTTCCTAATGCACATCTTTTCTAAACATGGCATTCCCTCCCATATCATCTCCTGATTGAGGTTCCAAGTTCATCTTGCACTTCTTCTGTTCCTTAGGAAAAGCCCTCGACATCCAGTTACACTTCACCTCCAGATATTATCTGGAGGGTGATGGACAAACGGAGTGCATGAACCAGACCCTAGAACAGTACTTGCAAATCTACTGCAACTACCAATAGGACAACTGGTCCAAACTCCTGCCCCTTGCTGAGTTCACCTACAACAATGCTCCTAGTGCTACTACTGGTGTGTCACCCTTCTTCGCTAACAAGGGCTATCATCTGAACATCTCTGTACATCCAGAGTGAGACCTCACCTCCACTCATGCATGTGAGTACTCTGTTGACCTCAATTCTCTACACCAATTCCTTCATGAGGAAATGACTCATGCTCAGGAGTGATACCAAGGATCTGCAGACGCCAAATGATCTCTGGCACTGGATATCCATATCAGAGATCAGGTATTCATCAAGGCAAAGTATTTCAAATCCACCAGATCCTTTAAGAAGCTATCAGAGAAGAACTTAGGACCTTTCGAAGTCATTGCGCAACCTGGTACTCACTCCTTCATGCTCCGCCTTCCAGAAAATATGAAGTCTATACATCCAGTCTTCCATGTCTTTCAGCTGGAATCAAGCATTCTGAACACTATCCTGAACCAGACACAACCTACACCACCTCTGGTTGAGGTCAATGGAGAACCAGAATACAAAATCACTGAAATCTTAGACTCCAAAATAGATTGATGACAAAGAAACTGCAAATTGTTATACTTGGTATGATGGTCAGGCTACGAAGGTACCAATGAAGAAACGTTGTGGCTCCTTGCCACAAAACTCAATCATGCATCAGAACTAGTGGCAGATTATCATCTCCAATACCTGGACAAATCTGGATCTCACACTTCATCCTGAACGGGCGAGAATGACTTGCATACAATTACTATGTACAGCGGTGACAGATTGTGGTGAAGTAACTACCTACTCCATATCGGCCCTCTCCACTTCCTCCAATCCCTCCGTGTCCTCTGCCACCGCCCTGAGTATCTCCTTCAGCTTGCATCAAGCTGCCTTGCTCCTCTCCTCCTGTAACTCTGCCACTTCCTCTATCATTCCCTCCTTGCCATCCATATCCTCATCCAACCCCTCTACCTCCAACTCCCAAATCCCATAGGACATCACCCACATCTCCTCCTCCTTCAGTGCAACCAGGTCCGTGAGGTAGTCATTCATGTGGCTAAGCTACTTGTCCAACCCTTGCAGTGCCTGGATGATGCCACACTCAATCTTCATCCACTCCTCTGAACCACTCAGTCTGACCTCCACATCCTCCAACCACTGCTTCTTCCATGGCACCTTCTCCATGTCGCTGTTGTCGTCCGCTGGCCTCCTTCTCCACTTCACCAGCTTGTCTGTTCCGGGATGCATACACCATGCCTTCCTGTCATAGCACTCCTAGCACGTGGTGGTTGCCTTCATGCCATCACGGGGCATGCACTCGAGCCCCCTTCCAATGCACCACTTGCAGTCTGGGAGGGTGCACTCCTTGCCTTTGCCCTTTGCACCGCTTGCACTCTGCTGCTCTTGTACCTCCGCTGCCTGCTATGCCATCAGCTCCAGTCACCAATCCAACTACTTGACTTACCCTCCTCTTGGCCACCTCCTCAGCTGCCTTATATCATTTCTCCTCTGCCACTGCCTTGTGCTTCTCCTCCGCCACCTTTCGTTGTGCCTTCTCTTTCGCCCTCTTTCGCTCCTCCTCCACCTTCTTCTGCTCCTCCTCCTTCTTCACCTCCCGGCAATGCCTATGCTCCTGGTTCTTCATGTCGTACAGCTCGTCACTGTCATTGGGATTCTCCTGGAGCCATTTGTTGCTCCAGTTGCAGATATTGGAGTAGCAGCTTGCAGACATGATGAAAGTAGCTGGTCAAGCAGCTGGACATCCAGAATACCCACTTATATACCCAGCAAAAACACAAATCAACAAACTTCAAACTCTGACTCTTTCAGACTCCACATTGTCCATGTTCATGGCCTTCAGAGGTTCAGGCCTAAGAAGGGAATACTGTCATATCCTGCCCAAGTCACCTCCAAGATCTCCAGTACTTCCAGTACCATCTCCGTCGATCTCTGGAAGTATTTCTTTATCTACACTACATTTCACTATCGGACATCTTGACTCATTTTTCTTGACCTTTTGTCTTACACATTTCATCTTATACTTTGATTGATAATAACCTTTTGCTTAGTTTCTTAGAGTTTTGTCTGTGCACAGCACAGCTCTGGTGCTTTGTACCTCTGGTATGCAGCATTCAGACTTTGGTCCTTGTCTTATCTGACTTACTCATCCATTACCAATCTCTGTTACTCATCCATTACCAATCTCTGTTACTCTTCCATCACTAATCTCTGTTACTCATCCATCACCAATCTCCATTACTAATCTGCTTCATCCTCTGTATATAAATCTTGTAGTTCCGATATTTGTACTTCAGTTCAAATATCAAATAAGTCTCTCCTCTTTGAGTTCAACGATCAGCCTTGTCTCTACATCTGTTTCCTACTCTATCCCCATAATGAGGCTAGGAACTTGGCAAGGACATGACACATAAGTCCTGCATCAAAGCCTCATCCTTCGATCCTTCGATCCTCTGACATACCTCCAGTACATCTGTGCGCTTGCACAACCTCCAACCCTCCAACCCAGTCTCATCCTTCGGACTTGATCCAGAGAACCCGAACTTGACAGAATATAGATGTTCCATCCTCTAATAGTCTTATTTCTACTTATGAGTGGCAGCTTTCCTCTAAATTCTTCACTGTTGTGTTAACATGGAGAGTGAGATAAGGTTGAGTATTGGACTTAAAGTGAAGAGGATTTATTTAATATTTGAACTAAAGTACAAATGTTGGAACTACAAAGTTTATATATGGAGGATAAAGTGGATTAGTAATGGCAATAAATGAATAGGATGGATAAAAATAAGGACCAAAGTTTGATATGCAGAGCACCAAACCTGTACTAAGAATAGGCCAAACTCTAAAAGCTATGCAGAAGATCATTAACAATCAAAGTATAATATTAAATATATAAGGCAAAAGATTAGGAAGATTGAGTCAAAGATGACCAGTAACGAACCTTCCATAGATTGGCAGAAGTGGTACCAGAGATGCTGGAGATCTTGGGGATGATTTAAATGAAATATGATAGAATTACTTTATACAGTTAATCAGATTGATAACTATAATTAAATGATATTTTTATTCTGGCATATTTTATAAATACTTGGGCTCATACAACAAAATAATATAATGTTATAGACTTAGGAATGCCAATGAATAGATAGTCAACACAAGCACTACTTGCAGCAATGAACAGATATATGTTTATCTGAATCCTATGAATAAATAAATTCCATTTATCCAAATTTATTACAATGATAGAATGGCTGAATACATTTTCAAATCACAACTTATTGTCAATGTAGACAACTAGAGCAATTGAGATGCATAGTTTTACTAAAGTGGAGACAAGGTATGTACTCTACTTGTTCTTTGTAAGGTTTCCATTGAACATCTGCAATATTCCAAATACCACCATGGCAAATGATTTTATATCCTTAGTGTTAATGCTGACCTAGTATTAAAGAAGAAATAAAGGATTCTTTAGAGGGCAGGGGTTTCTAAATGTTTTTCCTTCCAATACCAGCAGCTGCAAGTCTTTTAGAAAGAAGTTCCTTACTTGTTGTTGACTAGGCTTTTGAATTCAGGTATTCCAGTGCTTTTCTAGCTCTAACACCTGGTGATTGCATATAACTAGCTAAAGTATATGAGACTAAATATTGCCCTTTATATACAGTGGCTCAAAAAAGTGTCCCAATATTGTGCCATTTTGGAAAGATTGGAAAATTATAAAAGTGCAAGAATGAATCAGATAAAGTGCTTGCAGAATGAATGAAAGTACTTGCTCTTGGTATTATAAAACAACTTTGGTTTATGTAATTTCATTGCCATGGGAGTGAGGTACAAGCATTTTAAAATGACATGTCATTGGGACACTTATTTGACCCTTCATTTGACAATCATTATATGATATGTAATATAGGAATTTGATAGCTATTGATGGTTGCTATGTTACCAAGCTATGTAATTATATAAGTGACATAACTCCAAGCAATATAAATATCCTGTGTCCTACTTCAATTCACCTCATCAAACCATGAAGTTCATTTCTACCTCTATTAGAGCCAATATTCTTGTTCTCTCTGAATTTTGTCTTTCTATCAGACAGATTGCATCTCAAACTGTTGCAAGCATGCAACATCATCTGCACGACAGACTAACTTGTGCCGGTACACAAACTGGACTAGTTCATTACATTCATTTTCACTTTACGATAACATTATGGCATCCCTCAATAGAGATCTCCCTTATATCTTCTTATGCCACTGATCCCTGTTGACACCCCTTTTTACTTTCCACCTCTTTTTATTTGGGGTTAGATCTACATACAGGTTTGCACCACATGATGACCTCAGGATAAGGGGCTGCCACCCCTTTATGCCATTAATGCTACTACAATAAGAGCCACTTACACTATAGGCTAGAGCTTATCATATGATTACATAGTCACTTATGTAGTATATGTAGAACTGTCTATATATACCTGAGAGCTATTGCTGGCTCACCCCAGCTTTAGTCTCTTGGGGTTTTCCCCTCAAGTTCAATGCTCAACGAGAAATGCCTTGCCTCTGGATAGCCTCCAGCTCTGTATAACAGCAGTTACTCTACAGCATGGCTCTTGCATGGCTCACCATGCTTCTTCCCTTCCCTTCACCTTTGCCTTGTTAATATTAAGCCAAGCCACAGGTGAAGGCTTTAGAGTTATTGTCTTGGATTTCTTAAAGAAGACTTGTTCTTCTCTGAAGTAAGTTATTCTGGCTTCCTTAGAGTCTTTCACTAGTTCGCTTGGGACTTGGTATGATTGCATAGAACTAGCTACAGTACCATGTACAATGGGGTGGTCTTTATAGTACAATGATTGGTGCATGGACCAAGTCATGAGGCTTCCTCATGGCAAGGCTGTACTACTGCAGATCGAGTCAAAGGTGGAAATGAAGTATAAAGTTGCCTCAAGGGAAAAAGGTTTGAACATGTAAGTCTCGAGGCAAGTCATGTGGTGGGAATGAAAAGAGGCTATCCTTCTAGTAATATGGAGATTGAGCACAATCTCCTAACATAACTGGGATGATGGAAGTGTCAAGGAGAGAATAGAGATGCTCCTCGAGAAGCTGCCCCATTGAGACGATCCCAAAGGCCAGAGCGTCCATACTTCTGAGAAGTCAGTACTCTAGGAATGAAGGAATTAATATATTGTACTCAAACCAGAAATTGTACTGTTCTATAACATTACTCCCTTCATACATCTGAAGCACCACTTCAGTTATTCTTCCTTGCATTCTTTCCTCAAAGATCATATCCCCCTCCATTGGAACAGTGGCCCTTGTTCCATACATGAACCTCCAGGTCTTCGTCGGAGTCATACTGGATTCAATGTAAAGGGCACTCCTCTCTAGTATGTCCCAGTGAGTAGCAGACGGGACATTGTACCTCCAGGCAGAATTTTTGAGGGTGGTCTGGAGTACTCTTTTTGCAGTGAGGGCACATGTAAAGCATACACTCAACCCTAAAGTGGCCCAGCTGGTTGCAGGTGAAGCAATGCTTTGTAATCAGAGTAAATTGTTGTGAGCTTGTCATTGCTCCCAGGTCATTGATTGCAACAAGTTGTGCAGGAGCAGTAGCACATTGAGGTGGAGGAGTGAGAGGTCATGTATATGCAGGTGAGGGCGTGTGGAGGTGGTATTCCTGACTAGGTGTTGGTACTCAGACAGGATTTGTCTGGTAGACATATGGTTGAGTTCACCTTTCTCGGATGGCAGACTCGATGAAGGTGTTGGGAGACAACACCTCAGTGTTTTCTCGCCTGATTCTTTGAGGTCATCCTCGAAGGGGCTTCATCCTTTGTGTGACCTGTGGGGGTGGTGTACTCCAAAAGGACAGAGGAGTCCCTTTCCTGGAGCTATTGATTACTATTGTTGCTTCTCTCTCATCAGTCACCTTCCCTTCTTCTACTTCCCTAATGGGAATCCTCTCTCCTCTGTCTCTGTTTCTCCACATCTTTCTCATAGCTTCATTGAAGTCCTTATCAAAGAACCCTGTTTTTCTAAAGTAGTCATCTTGTTTCTCTGCAGAGAGAGAGGTAAGGATTGATAATAGGAAGGATGAGAGGAGTTCCAGTAAGAGGTTGTTGACTACCCCAAAGAAACCATTGTTGTGAAGGAGGTCAAGGACTCTTCTTTTGGTATCAGCCAATGCACATGTCATGGCGTTATCATATGGAGCAGAGAGTCCTTGTGGGCAACAGAGGGTGTGGGTGAGTGAGAGGATTTTGAATGTCCTGTAGAGTTTGATGCCTTCAATGAGACGATGGTTTTTGGTGTATCAAGGGTCACATTCTAAGGTATAACATGTGACAGTGTTCCCAATAACTACTCCATAGAGCATTCTTCAGGCATCCTGGAGGAGGCATTGGACTTGGATGAGGAGTTTCTTGTTAAGGATGGTGGGTGCAAGGGTGGAAGACATGTTTGTAGTGGGTTGTTTATCGGCTGAGTGGGGCTGATGGGTTTTCCTAGATCAGATTGTGTCGTCCTTTATAGGCTTTCAGGATGGTTCATGCATTTCCCATGTTTCATTCCAGTTCCCACATATTTTCTGATGTGGCGTATCCTTTCCATGCCACTAGATATTGTCTTTGGTTTCCACTTCCTTAGTGTGAGATTATTTTTTCAATTTCAAACTCTTCTTCTCCATTTATTTTGATTGGTGGTGGTTCAGTGAAGCTAGGGCTGTGTTCTTTTGTTTGTCTGTATGGGGATAGTAATGTGGTGTGGAAGACGTCATGAATCTTCCATTGTTTTGGTAATTTCAGTCTGTACATAATGGGGAAAAGTACTTGGATGATTTTGAATGATTCTTTCCTTTTGGGCATGAATTTTCTTGACTCATAATGAGTTTGTAGGTTTCTTCCTTCCAGCCATACTTTATCTCCTATTTTCCATGGTTTAAATT
>JBBPTE010000774.1:0-11924 GCA_038093935.1 Tylopilus cf. pallidocervicolor | reverse complement strand
CTCTCCTTTGGGGAGTGCTATCTGGGTATCAGGTGTTCTGGTGGGCCTTCCTCTTGTTGGATAGCTTTTTAAAGGCAGAGAATAGATATGGGGTTTTCAGGTGTCCTTAGTGCAGAGAGATCCTAGACAGTATAATAGACCATAGAGTAGCGTTTTGTAACATTATCCCCTTCCTATGGTTCAAGCACCTGCTTGAACTTCTTTTTCTCTTCTTCTTTATTGGTTGGCATGTACGTGGCACAGATAGTGGCAACAATTGCAGGTATAGATACAATCTTCCATCTTGATGGTGTTGCAGTCACATGGAGTGTGCTTCTTTTTGGTTGGTTTGGATAACGGGGATAGTGTGGTTTTGACAAGGTAGTGTAGGGTAGTTTGATCTGTGCAGTTGATGGTAGGTCCTTTCCACCAGCTAGGAGGTGGGTCAGATCCAAAGGGATCAACATTGTCTTCATAAGTTCCCCAGAGGAAGATGGAAGTTGGAACTACTAGCTCTGGAGGGATTGGTCCAGGGGGATGGTCATTAGGGTTTTTTTCATCTACTACCATGGGTATGGCTTGGTTGTCGGGGTGTTCTCCTTTTGTGAGTAAGGGAGTGGTTTCTTTATCTTAGGAGAGTGTTGGGTTGTCTTCGTTAACCACCACTAAAGTGGCATCTTTCCTGTCCATCCCTTGGTGAAGGGGTTCATTTTCTTTGCTCTTTCGTCCCAGATGTGGCTGGCAACAGACACGATGGATTCATCTGTTTCTTCAGCTTCAGCAATGATCTTCCTAACTTTGTTGGCATTGGAACAGGTGGTGAGGGAGTCAGGGAAGCGGAATGGGATGTACTCAGACATATTGTGTTTAGAGCACTTGATATAGAGCAGTGGCAAGAGATTTGATGAGGAGTAGTGTGGTAACGAATAGGATTGTTAGGGTGATGATTGTTTCTATTGTGAGTGTTTGGACTTGTTCTTGGGTCATGAGGGGTGGTTCTGGGTGGTTTATTCCTTTTATTTATTTCCTGGATGGTCCATGCTCTGAGACCTCTTTCTGTTTTTGTTTTTTTATTGATGCAATGCTACTATAAGGGTTTGAGCAGAGATGAACATGGCGGTGGTCATTACAAATGTGATGGTGCAGGTGATGGTCACCATGATGCCGTTAGATTCTTCTCTTTTCCTTTTGTGTTTTTATAACAGTTTTCTTTTCATTCTTCATTCTTTGGCCTTTTTCCTTTTTTTTCTTTTATATGGTGTTGTTGTCTTTCTTTCATTTTCGTAGGTAGTTTTTTTTTTTTGATAGGTGTGTTCCTTTATTTGTTCTTGGCGATAGGCAAGGTAAAGCCCTTTGTTCCCTAGTCCTCCTCAGGGTTTGCTGCAGTTTTTGTCTTATCCTTCTCTTTTCCTTTTGGTGATAGGTGAAACAACCCTCAAGGCTGAACATAGGAGTGAGGCCGTAGACGTTATATGACCTCCGTAGCTGATAGGTCGCCGTAAGGACGTAAGCATGATCGTGAGCGTAAGAGAGAAGGAAGTACACGGCCGTGAGGCCGGGCGAGGGATAAAGAGGGGGTGAGCACGGTGAGCCCAGCGAGAGCCGTGCGTAAGTAACAACCCGTATGCCGAGCCGGAGGCTATCCGGAGGCGAGGCTGCTCTCGTATCAATCGTCGAACTTGAGGGGAAAACCCCAAGAGACTAAGCTGGAGGACCAGCGAAGGCTCTCAGGCATTATATAGACGTTTCTACATAATGTTACGTAATCAGAAGGACTGTAAGGTCCGACCGTCGATAAGGTCTAGCCTATAGCGTAAGTACCGCTTATCGTAAATGCACCGAGGGCGTAAAGGGGTGGCGAACCCCTTACCGTGAGGTCGCCGTGTGGCGCATCAACTACGTAAGAACCCCTATGAAGCCGGTGGTTCTGTGAATGGCGACGGGGATCAGTGGCGTTAAGAAGATCGTAAGGGAGATCCCCGTCGCGGGAATGAAAAGAAGTGGAAACGAACGTGTACGTAATACCGTAAAGTAAGGCCGGTCTTGCGAACCGGCATGAACCAGTCCGTCGTGCAGACAACAGTTGCACGCTTGCAACAATAGGTAGAGTAAGAATTCATTTCCTCTCTATTCTTCATAGGTGGGGTAACTTGGTCATCCTTGGTTCTGGTTTAGTTGTTTGTGGCTTTGGGATTCCTTTCTTTCAGCGATAGGTGAAGCAAACTTCTGTGTTTCTTCGTTCTCCTTTGGTTGGGTTTCTAGGTTGTAGTCTTTCGGTTACATGTGGGGTCCACTTGTCTGTCAAGGCCCTTGGTAGTTTATTGTCATTTTGGATGTGGGGATGTGGTTATTGTGAGCTTTGTCCCGTGGTCAACCTTTGTCCTCAGTTTCCTAGAAGATTGATGGCTTTCTTTCCTTTGTTCCAGTTTTGGAAGGAATAGTTTAGTGTTGTGTTCAGGACATTCATAGTTTATTCTTGTTGCAGAGATGGCCTAGTTTAATGTCATTGCAGATGTCTTGTTGTCTTCTTTTAATCAGTAGTAGCCTTTTTCTTTCCTTTTTGGTTGATAGTCTTGACTTGTAATGTGTCTGTGTGTCCTAGATAGGGGAATTCTTCAGGTAATCCTTGGGAGTAGTTGGGGATGTGATGAATGAATGTGGGTGTGTTTCTTCCTTCTTTAAGTTTCCTTTCTGTTTTCTTTGGTATTCTAATTGGCCATGTTGTCATATGAGGTTCACTTCTTCTTTCTTCATTGTTAGTTTGTGGCATTGTGTAAGTGGATAGTCTTGTGCTTTCTTGTAGTTTTCTTTCTTCAAGTTTCTTCTTCTTGTAATAGGTGGCTCCTAGTACAATTGCTGCGATGAGGATTATTCCTAATGGAATGTAGGCAATTGCTGAATTTAGTTGCAGTATCATTTGTTTGAATTTCTTCATATGGGGGTGTCTTTTCTTTTTCTTTTTGTTTCTTTTATAGTGAAATTACCTCCCTTTTAAGGTTATAGTCCACTGTAACTATATTTGTTCATATTTGATTGGGGTTTTCTAGGTTGTCATGGGGATGTGTTTGCTGCATTTCATGTGTTCTTGGTAATACAAAGGTGGTCTTTTGATATGGGAAAGTTCACTTCATCTCCATTCATTGTCAAGTGGACGGTTCTATTTTCGTGGGGGTGGTTTCTTTCTTCCTTTTCATAGTTTGACTAGGAAAATGCTACTTTGGTGTCCAGGTGTATTGCTTGAGTCACTAAAGACTTAAGAGTTATCACCATTCAAGTAATAGGTAGTTGGAATAGAAGTTAGTTTTTCATTGTCTTGTTTGTTGTGTTCTTTTTGTGACTATTTCTGTTTCTTTTTGTGGTCATGTTTTCATAAGAGGTGTTTTTTGCGGTGTTTCTTTCATAATGCTTTCTGTGGCATTTCTTCTTTTGTTAACGTTAAGCCCAGCTATGGCACTAGTTTTGTCTTCTTGTTTATTGCTTCTTGACTTGTTCATTGCTCCTAGTTCGCTTGTAACTTGGTATGATTGCGTTCTCTTTCTGTGGAGTACTTTTGTACAACTGGTAGGCCTCCCTATCCATATGCTTCCTTAGCATATCCGAGGTGTCCTGTCCTTCCACTGCTGCTTTTTCAGGCAGTTTCCGGTCAGATGGTTTTTACACAGGATAGATAGGAAAAATCCTTGGTTCACAGACTCTGCTGTGCTTCCCTGCTATCTTATGTTCTATGTCTTCTGTGGCGCTTTTGGTGGTCTTTTGTTATTGCTTTTGGTGCCACTTCTCTGATACTGCATTCAGCATTCTAGTAATGGCCTTCTGTGGCATTGTGTTGTCTTTTAGTGACATTTTCTTGGTGCCTTTCCGTGGCTTTCCTGTTATTGCTTCTTGTGGTATCATGTTGCCTTTTGTGGCATTCCTTCTTGTATAGCCTTCTGCAGCCTTCTTTTTAATGCCTTCTGTGGCATTCTGTGGTGTCTTTTGTGACTGTTCTTGTTGTGACCCCCTTTTCCAATTGGTAGGCATTCCTATCCTGTGTGAACACAAAAGTACAGTTAGTCTTCCTTCACACATGTTGCTTTTCTACAGTGTGGGGTTGCCTTCTGTGGCAGTGTTTGCATAGCCTTTTGTGGCCCTTCTGCAGTATCTTTTCATGATGCCTCCTTGTGGTGTTTTTCTCCTGATGCCTTCTGTGGCGTCTACCTTCTGTGGTGTTGTTTTTCCTGGTGACTTTTCATGTTGTTCCTTATTCTCAAAGGCAGGCATCCTTTGGTATTTCTAATTGTTGCTCCAAGTAGTTTCGTTACTGGCAACTTTCTTTCTTGCTTTCCTTTTTGTGGGCGAGGGGTAGATCTAAGTATCTCTTGGTCCCTTTGTTTTGGTAGGGAAAAGCATATCCCTTGAGTATGGTTTTGGTCTCCCTAGGGTGACATAAGTGGGCGTTGATTCCACCTGTCCCCATAGTGCATGCCCGAACAAGTACCCAATTGAGTTCTCTTTTTCAATAGAGTCTTGCTGTTCATGGGAGATCATCTTTGGTTCACCTGAAAATAGAGCTCAAGGTAAGATGACACTTCCTTGTCTATTTCCAAGGTCCTCTGCACCTCTGGATTCAGAATGTAAACCATGCTTTTCTCCATTTCTTCTCTTATCCAAGTGTAACATTTATTTGTTTTCCTTTTGGATATATGGAGATGTGTTCCCTTAAGGATCCTAGCACTTGTGCTGTCCTTCATTCTCCGGATTTGTTCCTTGGGTTGTGTTGCAATCGCTACAACAACGGATCAGAATCCACGGTAATCGAACCGTCTAACGCAGCGTAATCGCACTGCAGACCTCTGACTCGTATAACGAACTCTCATCTTATCTTATCGCGATAACGGACGCATCTTATCTTTTACTTTTACCTTCGCAGACCCGACACAAGAGTGCACGGTAGGACTCGCAGTTCCCTCACAGGAACTCGGGATCACTAAGTTCCATCTGACTCTGAGATGCTCGCCCGATCCAGATCTTAACCGATTTAGGATACAGAGATCTCTGTCACCTTTCTCATTTCCGCCTTATGCCTTGACGGCAACGGCGTTCATTTCCCACCACCACATCTACGATGCGGCGCATTATATTCATTACCGCTCAGGGCTATGCCCAGCTTCCATTCTCTTCACTTCCGTCTCACAGCCTCGAAGGCTTCTCTTCCTTTTGATCCCCGCTGCTGCGGGCTTACTCATACTTATCTCGGCTGTGCTGAGCTCGTTACGCTACTGGTTAGTATAGACTCGTATCCAAACTTTACGATTGGTCGATAACTGTAGTACAAACGTGTACAAACAGTCCCATAATCTATATATACCAGGAGACACTGAGGCTACGGTCCTCAGTCTAGTCTCTTGGAGTCTTCCCTCTAAGCGACTTTCGATTCTGAATACTAGTGCAAACCTAAAGGCTTCGCTCACCGCGACCTCGCCATTGGTTGTTTCACTAGACTAGACTCTTTATACCTTTACCTTTGCCCTCGTATTCACCAACAAGAGTACGTTGTAATACCTATGAACCGTACGGACATCGAGCACAGCGACTAACAGTAGCACGCACTTAAGTGCCGATTTCTTTCCACAGAACCCTCCCTTCAACGGCACAGGACCGCGAACAGTACGCCCACCGTATCGCCAGATTCCTGAACGCCCAGATTAATGTAGTTGAAGAGGATCAGTCAGCAGTTGGTTTAGGAGTTGGGCCATTGGAACTAGGGTCTGGAGGACTTTTAGACGACTTCACCTTCGACTTAGAAAGCTCAGAGAGAGAACCGTCCCCGCCGATCCACCCACGCTTCATAGACCAAGCCACCTCGTTGCTCAAGACGCTGGTCGAAGACTTGGGCTCTGGATTGAGCCCGTACGAAGAAGAACACTCAGTAGACCCGAACGACTTCTCTCCAGAGAGGTCACTGCCGCCCTTCACCCGCCTCGTCCACGGGCCCCTACTCCCACCGCTGGGACATCCATTCTACGACACCACCCCAGAACGAACAATCTCCGCTCCACCTATCAAGAGGGAGCCATCGCCAATCGTCGTAAGGCTTTCCTTAGGAGAAAGCTCCAGAGCGAAGAAGCGAGAGCATTCAGAGATAGATCTAGGCTCGCTCTCACCCCTATCGTCCCTCTCGCCGACTCCCCCTCCTCGTCCTATAAAACGGCAGAGGAAAACATACATAAAGAAAGCTTTTAGGCTCGGGCAAGAACCCCAAGTAGGATACCACATCCCCACAACGGTGAAGAGGTTGAGGAATATAGAAAGGGTAGATTACAAGCAGTTTCTCTAAAAATATAACTACTCTCTTCACTCAAAATGTCCGGAAGCCAACCCCGAGAACCCGCCACACCCCAAACCGTCCTTCCCCCTATCCTTGCAGCAAGCCTAACAGCTCTAAGCCTGCATCACGACAACGACATCGCAGAAGTTGGAGCACAACTGCGATTATACCTAGAAGCCTCCGAAGAATCACATCTCTCCACAAGACGACAGCGCGAGAGACTGTCAGAAATCATTGATCGTCAACGCTTGACGATCCAACAATTACGAAACGACCTAACGCAGGCGGAAGACCAATTGAGGGCAGAGCCCATCGGAGCTCAGGGAGCGGCTCCACGGGCCAAACCGAAGCTCTCCAAAATTATCGCAGACCCCGGAGACTTCGACGGAACAAGGGGCCGTGTATTCAACGAGTGGTGGGGGAAAATTCTGATGTGGAAGGCAGAAAACCCCCGCGTCCTCAACGATAACACTGCCGTACGGGCAGTGCTCTCACGGATGAAAAAGGACAACGCCGCACGAGTTGCCAACACCATATTCCAGGGAGCGCAAACTAGAGGGTGGCCCTCTTGGGACGAATTTACTAAAGTGATGCTGGCACATTTCTGCCCCATCAACGATAAAGAGTGGCACAAGCAACAGCTACTCCACCTTACCCAAGGAAAAACGGACATGGCGACGTTCTTGTCCAAATTTGAATCACACCAGTTCGTAGCAGAGCTACACCCAGCTCACGTAATCGACCTCCTCTACCACCACGTGGACCAGGAGATCGTTAAACGATACATGCGGGAAAATGGATACCCGCAAGACCTCGACACGTTCACCGCATACCTAAGAACGCAAGGTGAACGAGAAAATCTAATGAAACTCCTCACGCGTGGCACAACTAGAGGAGCCGAATTAAGGAAACCATTCCGTGACCCCAACGCAATGGATATCGACGCGGCAAGAACGGCCACCCACGAATGTTACGGTTGCGGAGGAAAAGGGCACTTCACCCGTGACTGTAAACACCCCAACCTAAAGAAGTGCCAAGAATGTGGATACAAATCGGTCCGGGACCGATCTCATCGAAAAGACTGTTCCAAGAAGCAGTCAAGAAACGTACGTGCCTCAGACGATGAAGGCGCAACCTCCTGGGAAGAGGATAAAAGCACCATAAGGGACGTTCGCTCCGCGCCAAGGAGCCGAACAAATAGCAACGCCGCTCCGCCCCCGAAAGCGGAAGCAAAAGGAAAGGGCCGTGACTACATGGCCAATATACAAGGACTAGATTTTGAGGCCGCCCAGGCCTGGTTCCGGGATTATGAAAACCTGGCTTCCAAATCGGGAAAAGGCCAAGCCTGAGCCATATCGGGAATGGTAAGGGCCCCGCCGGACAAGTTTCATTTTCTTCATGGTCTCCTTCATACGTACAAAAAGCCAAAAATATTTCTTCTACGAACTCATTCTCTTTACTTACGATCGACGAATGTACGGAATTGGATGACTCGGACGTCCCCGAACAATCTTCTCCTAACTCTACAGATTCTTTATTGCCGACAGGGGAGTCCTCTCAGAGGCTCGGCCGGGGCATTACACCGGTGCTTAATTCCCCTCTTACACCTCCACCACATGTTACTGTCGGAGATGAATTTCCTGAAGACATCTTCGTCAGGAACCTTCATCTAGATCGAGAAATCCTTCTAGATATCCGCATCGCCCCCTTCGTGAACCGACGCGAAGACAACTATACCCGCACTAAAGCCCTACTGGATAGCGGAGCTAATGCCATATTTATCGACCGAAAATGGGCGCAAGACGCCAAAATTCCTCTTATGAAACTCCGACATGACATCCCCGTTTATAACGTTGATGGAACCAAGAACTCCGCCGGAAGTATCTCTCACGCAGCGGAGCTGGTAGTAGAGTTCCAGGGACACCGCGAAAAGGTTATGGCAGAAGTAACGGATCTCGGGAAGAACGCCTTCATCCTCGGATATGAATGGCTTAAGCGACACAATCCCAAGATTGACTGGACAAAGGGCACGGTCTGAATGACCCGATGCCCACGCCACTGCCACCGTTTGCAGAGCAAACCCCTTTTCCTACGATTACAGGAGAAAGAGGAAGAGGACCTTCAATATCAGGTCCACGCTACGATTAGAGCGCTAGAAGCGCAACAAGAGAAGAAGGACCAAGATCCAAAACTAACGGTAGAAGATCTTGTTTCCCCCGAATATAGACAATATTACAACGTGTTCTCGAAAAAGGAATCGGAACGCATGCCATTATGAAAACCGTGGGATCACGCTATAGATCTCAAAGACACCTTTACACCGAAAAAGGGCAGATTGATTCCCCTTTCGGTCACGGAACAAGAAGAGGTCAAAGCCTTTCTAGATGACCAATTGGCTAAGGGGTATATCCAACCTTCTAAATCCCCCCAAACCTCTCCGGTCTTCTTCGTTCCAAAAAAGGACGGTAAAAAGCGAATGGTACAAGATTACCGATACCTTAATGAACACATGGTTAAGAATAATTATCCCCTTCCGCTCATATCCCAACTAGTGGATAAGCTCCGCGGAGCGAAACTATTTACGAAAATGGACCTCCGATGGGGTTACAACAACGTCCGGATTAAGGAAGGCGACGAATGGAAAGCCGCTTTCGTCTGCTTCAAGGGCGCATTCGAACCCCTAGTCATGTACTTCGGGTTATGCAATTCCCCTGCCACCTTCCAAGCGATGATGAATGAAATCTTCGCTGATATGGACGACGTTGTGGTGGTCTACATAGACGACCTGATGATATTTACCAAGACGGACGATCAAACCGAACATGATTGAATCATACTTGAAGTTCTTCGCAGGCTCGAAGAAAATGACCTTTACATAAAACCGGAAAAGTGCACCTTCCACGCCACGGAAGTCGACTTCCTGGGCATGATAGTCGGAAGAGACGGGATCAAAATGGACGATACGAAAGTCCAAGCCATCTTAGAATGGCCCATCTCAAAGAACCTACGTGGAGTTAGATCCTTTATGGGGTTAGCGAACTTCTATAGACGCTTCATCAAGGATTATTCGAAAGTGGCTAGACCACTTAACGACTTGACGAAGAAAGATACCCCATTCGTATGGTCTGACAAGTGCCAAGAAGTGTTTGATACGCTCAAGATGCACTTCACCACCGCTCCGGTTCTCGCTTATCCGGATATAGACTGCCAGTTCCGAGTCGAGAGTGACTCCTCGGACTTTGCCACTGGCGCAGTTCTATCTATTTTGAAAGACGACAGATGGCACCCAGTTGCCTATTCGAGTCACTCAATGACGGATCAAGAACGAAACTACCCCATTGCCGATAAGGAGATGCTAGGCGTCATCCAAGCACTAGAGCAATGGCGGCATTACCTAGAGGGTGCTAGACACCAGTTCGAGATCTGGAACGATCACGCGAACCTACAATGGTTCATGCAACGTCAAGACCTCAACCGGAGGCAAGCACGCTGGGCTCAATACTTGTCGCGATTCAATGCACTGTGGGTACACAAACCCGGGGCCTCGATGGCCAAAGCCGACGCCCTCTCTAGACGAGAAGACCATTCGGAAGGAATAGACGATGACAATAAGGGAATATTAGTCATCCCCCCGGAGATGATCCGTTCGACCATGGTCTCGATCACCGATGAAGGGGCTCAAATTAGACATCGCATCTTCCTCGAAACGTGCAAGCTCTCGGAACGAGATATACGGGAATTAGAACGCAAGCACGGCTTTAGAGAAGAACGCGACGGCTGTCTCTCGGACGACGACGGCCGCCTTTACGTACCCCCGTCTAACTTATTATGGATGTCAATCATCCAATCCGCTCACGACCCCCCGGTTCATGGCCACCCGGGTTACCAAAAGACCCTGGACACCCTTAGACGTAATTATTCATGGCCAGGCATGACCTTGATGGTCAAGGATTACATCACTAGATGTGACGCATGTCAACGGCACAAGGGATCAAATCAAGCCCCTAGCGGGCTTCTCCAACTGCTTCCGATTCCCGAACACCCCTGGGAGCATATCACCGCAGACTTCATTACGGACCTCCCGCTCTCACAGGGATTCGATTCCATCTTGACGGTGGTAGATCGGTTCAGCAAGGAAGTAGAACTCATCCCTTGCACCAAGAACATATCCGCCCTAGAAACGGCCAAATTATTTATGAACAACGTTTGGAAGCACCATGGACTTCCACTAACGATCACCTCCGACCGCGGACCCCAGTTTGCATCGGAGGTTATGCGAGAGATCAACCGCAGGCTCGGTATAAACACCAAACTCTCAACTGCCTTCCATCCGCAAACGGACGGACAATCTGAGATTGTAAACAAGGAAGTCGGGAAATTCCTTTGTATTTATTGCTTTGACAGGCAAAACGAGTGGGCAGATTGGTTATCGCTCGCTCAGTTCTCAATCAATCAGAAGAAGCACACCGCTACTAAAAAGTCTCCCTTTGAGGTGACACACCCTTACCCCGTCAGGGCTGGACCCTCTACCTCTTCGGCCGCACAAAGCAAAGCACCCGCCGCCGATGACTACCTCATGCTTCTTTCTGATGTGAAAAAGAACATCGCCGATGCGCAGGAACGCATGAAACGTCAAGCCGATAGACACCGGTCCTCGGCACCGGCTTTTACCATCGGAGACCTCGTATGGCTCTCGACGGAGAACCTTAAATTAACCCGTGCTAGCCGCAAACTTACGGAGCGATGGCTAGGACCATACACTATCACCGTCTTGGCAGGACCAAATGCGGTTACCTTACGGCTACCCTGCTCAATGCGCATACACCCCATGGTCAATGTATCCCGGGTCAAACCATACAAGGAACGCCTTGAAGGCCAACCGGTTAGACACCCAGGCCCCGTACAGGTTACGGAGAACAGAGACAATGAGTGGGAACTCGACTATATTGTCGACTCGCGCTACAAAGGACACCATCTAGAATATTTAATCCACTGGAAGGGCTACGATGAGACCGATCGTACGTGGGAACCCGTCGGTAACCTGACAAATGCCACCAAGTCCATCCGGGACTTTCACGCTCGTCACCCGGCAGCCCCATGGACCCTTTCTATCGACCCTTCTGACTTCTTATTTTTATTCAAACCCACCGGCGACAACCGATCGGAGATACGCCATAACTCCGAAATCCCCTTTGATCGCCTGGAATGCGATCCATAGAGAGGGGGTAGTGTTGCAATCGCTACAACAACGGATCAGAATCCACGGTAATCGAACCATCTAATGCAGCGTAATCGCACTGCAGACCTCTGACTCGTATAATGAACTCTTATCTTATCTTATCGCGATAACGGACACATCTTATCTTTTACTTTTACCTTTGCAGACCCGGCACAAGAGTGCACGGTAGGACTCGCAGTTCCCTCACAGGAACTCGGGATCACTAAGTTCCATCTGACTCTGAGATGCTCGCCCGATCCGGATCTTAACCGATTTAGGATACGGAGATCTCCGTCACCTTTCTCATTTCCGCCTTATGCCTTGACGGCAACGGCGTTCATTTCCCACCACCACATCTACGATGCGGCGCATTATATTCATTACCGCTCAGGGCTATGCCCAGCTTCCATTCTCTTCACT
>JBBPTE010000772.1:0-11937 GCA_038093935.1 Tylopilus cf. pallidocervicolor | reverse complement strand
CCCAACTACACTAATTAGCTAGGTAGACAATGTATGTAAAAGATGCTCACCTCAGTCTGCTGCCCAGGAGATGGACAAATGACTGAGGGGAGTTTGTAACTGAGAAAAAGGAATATATAGTAATGGGTGGAGATGTGCTTGTACTTACTCCAACTGTATGTGATGTCAAAAGAATGATCTCCGAAGCATTAGAAAGTGACAGGAGCAACTCCGGATGAAATAGAAGAGCGCATGCGATCTCTGGTATCTCCGGTACTAACTCTGGAGTATCTCCGGATCTCCTTTGTCCGGAGTTGACTGGACTTCGTCAGACGTGTCCGGAATTAATCGGAGCGGTCGGATTTGACACTCCCACTCAAGCACAATCGTAGACCCATTCCTCTGATGAACTTCCAGTGTAGTTCCCAAGCTAGGGCCTTTGTGAGAATGTCTGCTGTCATGTCCTCTGTTGGGACATATCAGACCTCCGCTTCTCCAGTGCGTACAAGATCATCCCAGACAAAGTGATACTTCCGTTGGATATGTTTCGTCCGGGCTCAGAACTGTGGATCACGGGATAGAATGATGGCAGCTTGGTTGTCACAGTTAAGTATAGTAGGACCTTTCTGCAGATGTCTGATTTTGGAGAAGAAGGACCGGAGCCAGGCAAGGTGTTGTCCGGCAAGGCTAAGTCCAATGTACTCCGATTCTGTGGTGGATAATGCAACCATGGTTTGTTGTTTACTAGACAAGGAGATGGCTCCACGGTTGCTTAGAAATAGGAATCTGGAGGTGGATCTGGAGCTGTCGGGATCCTGTGACCAACCTGCATCGGAGTAGCCATGGAAGTCCATGTCTGAGGAGACTTCATTTCCATCATACCAGAGTTCCATGTCTGGAGTGGCCCAGATGTATTGGAGTACATGTTTTACTGCTTCCCAGTGGCAAGCCTTTGGAGCAGCACTATAGCGACTCAGTGTTCCAACAGCATATGCGATGTCTGGGCGAGTTCCTAGCATAAGATACATAAGGGAACCAATTGCAGTGAGATAGGAGACACATTTTTCATTGATGGAGATCTCCGGAAGTGTGGTATTGTCCTTTGGATCATTAGCAAAGATGATGGAGTTGTGGACCATAGGAGTCCAGACAGGATTGGAGTTTGTCATGCCAGTTCGTTCTAGGACAGTTTGAGCATACTGGGATTGAGACAGGCTGATGATCCAGAGTTTCCGGTTTCTCCGGATTTCAATTCCTAGGATGTATTTGGCCTCACCCATATCCTTCATCTTGAAGGCAGAGGACAGCATCTCCTTGACAGAATTCATATAACTCTGGGAACTGGCAGCAAGGAGTGGGTCATCAACATAGACTACTAGAAAACAGACCTGCCCAGACTTCCGAAGGACATAGAGGCATGTCTCCGCATCTAGGCGAGTAAATCCGAGTTCTCCGAGCTTCTTGTCCAAGGTCTTGTTCCAAGTTCGTCCAGCTTGCTTAAGTCCATACAAGGAGCACTGGAGTTTCCAGCAGTATCCGGGTTGGATCGGAACTCTGTCCAGAGGTAGGAGATATAGCTCCTCCTCTAGCTCACCATTGAGATATGCTGTGGAGACATCCATTTGATCCAGTTCCAGGTCATATTTTGCAGCAAGGGAGATAATGGTCCAGACAGAGTCGAGGTTAGCTATAGGAGCAAATACTTCCTGGTAATCAACTCCTTCCTTTTGAGTGAAGCCTCGGGCAACGATCTGGACCTTGTAGCATTCGATCCTGCCATCCTGATCATGTTTGATCCAGAATACAGGCTTGGAGGTAATTGGAGTTACTCCTTTTGGGATCAGAACTGTTTCATAGACATAATTGGTGTTCAAGCTAAGGAGTTCATCCTCCACAGTGGAATGCCATAGGTCAGCATCAGGATGGTTATATGTATCCTTAATGGTGGTAGGGAGATCTTCAGGTGTGGATCTAGCTGCTCTAGCGAAGATGTAGTCCTCCAGTTTCTCCTGCATGGTAGTGAAGGCTCCAGATATCTCCGGATCCTCGGAGGAAATGTCCGGAGTTCCCCCCCATTCCTCTGGAGGTTCCAGAGTTCCTTCTGGGATTGGAATATGTGTTTCCTCCTGTGCCTGTCAATTTTGACGAATTTCCTCTCTCTGAGCTCGTCATCGCACTTCCTCATCCAGTGTACGCTGGTATTCTTTGTTCCGATTTGCAGAATGGCAGTTCTGGGAACTCCAGCAAACTCCACTAATAACTTCGGCTGGAGCTCATGTTGGAGATTGTGGCTGTGCTAGTGGTGGAGCTGGAGCTAGAACTGGAGCTGGAGGATTGGCAAGTGGTGAGATCAGAGGTGGAGGATTGATGGGGTTAGGAATAATGTGGAGGTGATCCAAAATTGCATTTGCAGGTGCAGGGTGTGCTCCCACTGCTTCTGGACCATGTGGTGCTGTAGGAGGGATGTCATCTGGTTCCTCCTCATCCCCCCCATGCTCCGGATGGTGGAGATGCCTTGGAATTAGGTGTTAACGTTTACCAGACGTTCGGGACTAGAGGAGCTTCCGGAGTTCCGGAGTTCTGAAGATTCCCGTGCTTCCGGAGTTTCTGAGACGAGAGTAATCTTAAGGCTTTGGGACTTTCCATGTCTTCCAAAGATGGAGGTCTTCCGTTCCTTCCCTTCTAGCACAGAAGTCTTGAGCTTCACTTTTGCTAGGTTCAAGGTGAGACTTCTCTAGTTCCAAATGCTGGTATTTGAGTAGAACTAGCTAAGGTACATGGTTGATAGGAACAGGTTTATATACTGGTGTTGGGAGTGCACAGACCATGTGATATCTGTGCATACTAAGGTGAACGGGGCAGTGGTGTTACCAGGGTGATCTGGAGTGGAATGCTGTGGCACAGCCGGGATGACTCGGAATGCTGTGGCACAGCCGGAATGACTAGAAATGCTGTGGCACAGCTGGAATGACTAGGAATGCTGTGGCACAGCTGGAATGACTAGGAGTGCTGTGGCACAGCCGAAATGACTAGGAGTGCTGTGGCACAGCCGGAATGACTAGGAGTGCTGTGACACAGCCGGAATGGTTAGAGTTCCTTCATCCTCATGTATTATTGGTAAGATGGTGTTTCGCATGTGATAGATGAAGAGTGTCGAATGGTTACTGTGGTGCCAATAGGTGTCATACCTCTGGTATGTTGGTGATAGTCGCCTGGGCTTGGGTTACTAGTTTGATAGAGAGGAGTTGCGTTCCTGGGTGAATGAGTAGTCCTCCTTTGAGGAAGTACTATCTGGGTATTAGGCATTCTGATAGGTCTTCCTCTCAGTGGATAGTTTTTAGGGGTAAAAATAGATATGGGGTCGTCGGGTGTCCTGATACCGGAGGAATCCTAGACAGTGTAATAGACCATGGGGTAGCGGTTTGTAACATTAGGCCCTCCCACTGAACTCCAGTGGGGTCCTTCCATGGGCCGGAATCTGCTCTGGAGATGCTTTCAGCT
The DNA here is from genome assembly GCA_038093935.1 of Tylopilus cf. pallidocervicolor. NCBI lineage: Eukaryota > Fungi > Basidiomycota > Agaricomycetes > Boletales > Boletaceae > Tylopilus > Tylopilus cf. pallidocervicolor. The sequence goes on along the minus strand of JBBPTE010000772.1, from coordinate 8,457 downwards.
TTATTGAAGGTAACATGGTGGCTGGAAATAATAGTCCTGTGTTCCAGGTCCAGAAGTTTGTATGCTTGTTGTCCATGAGTATAGCCAAGCAGAACACATTTCCTACTATGAGGTTGGAACTTGCCACTTCATTGGTCCTTTGGAATTAGAGTATAGGCAACACATCCAAAGGGCCGGAATATTGTCGGATCTACTGTCCGATTGAATAGGACTTGGTAAGGAACTCCTCCATTCAGGGCAGAGGATGGACTTCGGGCAGTAATGTATGCAGCAGTGGACATGGCATCGGCCCAGAAGGATTTTGGTAATTTTGAATCCTCCAACATGGTATTTGCAAGTGTAGAGAGGGTCTGGTTCATCCGTTCTGCAAGTCCATTTTGCTCCAGAGTATAGGGTGCAGAGAATTCCTGCTTAGTACCATCAAGTCAGAGTTGGCACCGGAACTCCACTCTAGTGTATTCTCCTCCTCCATCCGATTGGAGGAACTGGACATAAGTTTCAGAGAACTCCTCTGTTCCAATCTCCTGTTTGAAGAATCGGAAAACATCTGATTTCCAGGTGTTGTAGGTTTGTAGGATGTCGCTTTTCTTCTTAAGGGGATAAATCCAAGGAAAACGGGAGAAATCATCAACAATAAAAAGCCAGTACCAATATCCTTCTTGGGATTGCGGAGTTATCGGACCTCCGATGTCCATATGGACCATCTGTAAAGGTTTGGATGTGTGGATGTCTTCCCTGGGATGGAATGGAAGTTTCTTCATTTTTCCAAGAACACAAGGTTCACAAAATTTCAGAGTTCTGGAGATCGCATCAATTTCCCAGAGTTGTCTACTTCAGACCATTTGTTGAAGTCTCGGAACGGAGATGTGTCCCATTCGTCGGTGAAGGAGGTTGATGTCAATGGAGGTGAGGGCAACTTCTGGAGTGATTTCTGGTTTTACATTCACATGATATAGACCCTGTTTATGAATTGCAGTCATAATGGTGTTCCCCCCTTTTCATACATAGCAAATGGAGGAGTTGGCTGGAAATGCAGTGGTAAGTCCAGTTGCGGACATCCAGTTTACGGAGATTAAGGAGATCCAGAAGTCTGGAACTAGAAGTACCTTGTGGAGGATGACATCATAGGTCTTTCCTTTTCCTTTTCCTTTTCCACCCTTTCGGAGTTCCTCAACCCACCGCTTGTAGGAGATGCAGTCGATGGAGTTGTGGGTGAAGCTCTGATGGTGCTCACACCATTTCTCCATATGTCCTGCAGAGGTGGAGAATTTGTTGAAGGCTTTGTGGGTGGAGTCAAAGTAACCAGAGGGATGGAGACGGGCTTTCTCTACAAGGATCCGGATTTCTACTGCATCAAAAGTCAGCTTGCTTTCCTCCATTGTATTGATTACAGAGGAGGTGAAGGAGCTCCATTCCGGAGTTCGTGGTAGTGAGCTCAGGAGTATAAAGGCTAGGACTTTAGGATCAACAGAGAACTTCATTCCAGCAAGTTTTGTTTCCATGGTTCGGATCGAAGCAATGTGTTCAGAGATGGCGGATGTCCCATCCCAGGAGGCAGAGAAGAGTTGGCGATAGGAGTAGAAGGCGGAGGACAAGTCTGGAGTTTCATGGATTTTCACAAGTGCTTCATAGAGTGCTTTGGAGGTGATGTGTTGCTGCATTTTGAGTAGGAGAGCATCGGAGATGTGGTCCTGTATGATGCCATGGGCTTTCTCATCACGTTCCGTCCATTTCTGGAGTTCTTCGGCAGTGGATGTCGAAGTTTGTGGAGCTCTGGAAACGGAGGACGGAGTAGGAGTGGAAGCGGAAGTGGAGGAAGTTGGAGGTAAGTCAGTGCCGAGGACGACAGCTAGGATCTTGTCACGGCGGAGTTTTCCGGTGATCTGGAGTTTCCAAATTTGGAAATTTATAGGTCCTGTGAGGACAGGACATGTGGAGCTGTCAACGGAAGTGACATCTGTCATGTTGGATGACAGAAGATGCGCTGGTAAGATGCCTTTTTGATCCGAGTCATCTGAGGGAGGGTCCAAGGTTGCTAGAGCATGCTAGCAGGGCTCATAACCTGTTTAAAAGCAATCACTCAGTCGTTTGCGTGGCAGACGGACTATATTGGATATTTACCTAAAAGCAATCACTACGTGTAGGTAAGTATGAGTTCGGTATGGTTTATGTGAAGGGTGCTCACCTCAGTCGTTTGCATGGCAGACAGACTGAGGTGGCGACTATGAACGGTCAGGTTTAAGTACTTGTAGGTACAAGCTAGCTATCAAAAGGGGAAAATGAGGAATGTAGGGACTACTGAATAGAAGACAAAATATATCGTATCCGAAAAGGTGCGTAGTTCATCTGGTGCGTCGGGCTATGTGTGTGTCATGTGGTATGGTGTCTGTGGAATGGATCCGTACGTGATCGGCGGTGTGCATGCTTGCTTATTCCGATACTCCCCCTCAAGCTGTGCACAGTCCAAGTTCGATGGCAAAGTGTTTGACCTTCAGCGACGGCAGTGCTTTGGTGAAGACATCCGCGACCATGTCTCCAGTTGGGCAATAGACGAGTCGGATCTTGCCATCATCGATAATCCAGCATATGAAGTGGAAACACACATCTATGTGCTTGGTGCGCGCGTGGTATTGGTGGTCTTTGGCAAGCGTGATCGCCGACTGGTTATCTGAAAAGAGTGTCGTCGGCTGTGAGAGAGGGGCAAAAAGACTAGAAATAAGAGTGCGAAGCCAAAGGGCCTCTTTTGCGGCATGTGTAGCACCAACGTATTCGCTTTCCGTCGTGGAAAGCAAGACGATTTCTTGTTGCTTGGAGCTCCAGGATACAGCCCCACCGTCTATGAGGAAAGCGTAGCCCGAGATAGTGTGGCGGTCCTCCGTGACACTGCTGTCTGCGTCAGTATATCCCACAAGCTGCTTCTCTCCCCCTCCATAGGTTAGACGTAGGTTCTTCGTCCCGAGTAAGTACCTGTAAATTCGCCGGATGGCATCCCAGTGCACCTGACCATGATTTGTCGAGAAGCGCGAGACTTGGGATACTGCATACGAAATGTCGGGGCAGGTTCCGAGCGCTGCGTACATCAGCGATCCAATCGCTTCTTGGTATGGGATGTTTTTCATAGCGGCATACTCGGCGGCGGTGGATGGTGATTGGCTAGTGGAGAGTTTGATGCTCGGTTCCATGGGCATCGAGATGGGTTTGAGTTCATCGAAGTTGAAACGGTGGAGGATGGACTCAATGTATGTCCGCTGTGAGAGGGCGAGCATGCGCTCTTCTCTGTTTCTCGTGACTTCGATGCCTAAAAGCCAGTGAAGCTCGCCAAGATCAGTGACTTCGACAAAGTGACTGAGCTGCTGCTTAACGAATGTGATCAACTTGAGTGAGGTCGCTGCGATCGTGCAATCATCGACATGCACAACGATAATTGTGAGCGACATTCCTTCCCGTTTAACGAAAACAGCTTGGTTGACCTCGCATTGTTTGAAGTGCAGCTTGGTCACCAAAATCTCGACTAATCGTTGGTACCAGCGACGACCACTCTGTTTGAGACTGTACAGGGTTTTGCGTAAACGGCACACCTGGCGGGGATGATTCGGATCGGCGTAGCCAGGCGGCTGACGCATGTAGATTACTTCATTATCCTGTAGTTTACCGTTGAGGTATGCACCCTTTATGTCGATCTGGTGCATTTCAAGGTCTTGGCGTGCGGCGAGAGCAAGAACAGTTCGGATTGATGCAAGCTTAGCGATAGGAGCGTATGTGTCGAAGTAGTCAATGCTGGGGACTTGGGAAAATCCTTGGGCGACGAGACGCGCTTTGTGGCGCACAATGTTCCCTGTGGCATCCTTTTTTGCATGGAATATCCACTTGGATCCAATAACATTGGCGCCGGGTGAGGGATCAACAAGTTCCCAGGTGCCGGCCTTCTTGAGCGTATCTAGCTCTTCGCAAATGCCTTCCTCCCATCTGGGCCAGTCTGGGCGTCTTTTCACATCAGTGAGCATGGTGGGCTCGAGGGCTTCAGCTTCCGTGCTGGCTTGCTCAACAAGCATGGTTAGCTCGCGTTCGTCGTGGCTCTGCTCATACCTCTCATCGATGGTGGCAAGTATTTGTTCTGCCGTTCCATTTCCTTGGAAAACGGTCAGCTGAGGGGCCAGCTCTTTGACTATGGCATCGGGTGGTTGTACACCACGGGGAAGTGTGGCAGTGGCAGCCTTGCCGTTGATGATGTCGAGTATTCACTGGCTTGGCTTGCAGGTGCGCTTGGTGTGGGGCTCGTCTTCATTTTCGGTGGCGGGTAAGGGGAGTGGTTGCAGTGGTGGTGAGGCGAATGGTGAGGGCAGTGGTGTGAGTGGCGATAGCGGGGTGTCTGGAGCAGTGGTATTTGCCGGCGGCTGTGCAGCAGTCTTGATGGGTGTGACTGGTGGTTTGTCAGCATCGTCAAGAATGGGTGGCTGCATTGAGGTGCTGGTGCCAAAAATGGTAGGTTCTTCCTCCCCCTCAACAGCATGCAGCGCAGCATCGAAATATACGTTGCGCTCGACGGTCACAGTGCGCTTTGGCGGCCAGTACACATGGCAGGCATTTTCGGTACGTTCGTCAATTCCCATCCATTTACCTTGCTCAACTCACCCTCCTAGCTTTGAACCTGCGCCCATTTTGACAAAGATGGGCGATCCCCACTCGCGTAATCGGCTCAGATCAGGCATCTTGCCCAGTGCAGCCTCGTATGGTGATTTTCCATTAAGCGCTTTGGTAGGTGTTCGATTCTTTAACCATACGGCATGTCGCGCGGCCTCTCCTCACAGGAATTTCGGCAGTCCGCTCGCGTGCAACATTGCGTGAACCTTTTCCAAGATGGTTCGGTTCAAGCACTCGGCAACTCCGTTGTGCTGCGGCGTATCATGCGCGGTGAGGCGCTGCACAGTCCCTTGTTTCTTGAGGTAAAGTACGAATTCTTTTCCCTGATATTCTCCTCCTCGATCCGAGTGGAGGAGCTTAACCTTTGCCGCTAACTGTCTGTCCAGCCAGGCCTCGAATCCGTGGTACGCTTCGAAGGTTTCGCTTTTCTGCCGCAACGGGCGGAAATGGGTGAGTCTCGTTTTGTCGTCTGTGAAGGTCACATAGTAGCGCTTTCCACCGAGTGATGGAATGGGCGATGGGCCCCAGACGTCAGAATAAATGATGTCGCCTATTGATTTGGCACGTGGGCCCTCACGTTCCTTTGCTATTGGCTTGCGAGTAGCTTTGCCATATATGCATGATTCGCAAAAGGTGGGTTCGTCCTTGGACGTGTCAATCTTTAGGCCACTAACAAGACCTTTTTCAGCTAGACGGCGCGTGACAGATGGTGCGATATGGCCCATTCAGCGGTGAAGTTCCATTACAGTAAGTCGTTCCGTTGCAGCGGCTGCCTGCTCGTCCTCATGTACAACGCAGTATAGGCCTTTTGCCGATTGTGGTATGTGCCCGATTGTCTCTCCATTGGTGTCGCGGATCGTGCAGTATCCTTCTGCAAAGGTCGTTGATAGCCCAAGCTCATCCAATCGTCCGATCAATACGAGTGTGTACCCCACTTCGGGTGAGTACAAGACTTCGGTTAGACGCAGCTTTGAGACTCCCAAACCGTTCGGGATCTCGATGATGAGGTCGCCCACTCCAGTGGCACTAAATTTCTGTTTGTTTGCAGCAGTGAACAATTTTGGTGAAATCGTTTGAACGTTCAACATGTGGTCTTTGTCTGGGCTGATATGACAAGTTGTGCCCAAGTCGTATAGTTCAATGCAGCACGTGTCGGTTTGACGGTCGCTAACATCCATCGCGACATTCTCCAGGTCATGGTTAATGGATAAAGGGCTAGCGCAGCCGCTAGACATCTTGTCTTCGGCGTTGTGCGCTCGAGGCTCTTCTTCGTCCCATCCACAGCCCCATGGGCTGTCATCACCAGTGACCAAGAACCAGTCGTCATCATCATCAGTTGAGGCTTCCTGGGCTCTGCCAGGTGCGTCATAGTCGGTGTCCTCACTGTCTGACTCTGTCGGTATTAGATCGGGGAGTGATTCGTCGTCGTCAAATACTCCAAATACTCCGTCGTCGGAGTCGGCGTCATCCATCACAGCATGGGCGCTATCCAAGTGAGTTGTTTTCTCTCCACTCTTTGGAGGTTTGTCGCACTTGGCAGCTAGGTGCTGATCTGATTCGCAGTTCCAGCATAACCGCTTGGCCCCGTTGCTGCGGGAGGATCCTCGACCTCAACCTCGGCCACGTCCTCTCGTTCTCGTAGATGGCGTTGCCGCCATTGCTTCATCCCGGTCCTTTACATCGCTCCTATTGGTATGCTTCATCTTTTGTCGTTCAGCTTCTTCGCTAATGAGCGAAATCAGGACATCTGGTTCGATTGTCTTCGATGGAGCATATAGACGGGCAACAGCAAGCTGAGTCAATGCAAAATTAGCGAGATGAGGGGGGAGGGATTTGATGATAGTCGAGTGGTAATCTTTTTTGTCGACTTCCACTCCTACTGATGCTAACTCCTCCCGCTTGGTCCGTAGGTCGTTTAAGAACTGGCGTGCATCGCTGCCCTTTGTCATCCTGGACTTGAGGAATTGGGTGTGCAGGTCCATTTGCGCATAAGCCCCTTTTTCAGTATACTCCCACTTGATCTCCTTCCACATCTCCTTTACAGTGTCCAGCTTCTGGATTTTCAGTGCTGTGGAGTCCGGGATTCGCTGGGTGAGTAGATGCTTCGATATACCCTCATTTTTACGCCACTTATTATGTTGCTCTGTTTCGTCAACGGTCATGGGGCTGGTGAATGATGGTTTTGCTGTAGATCCATCAAAATGGCCCCATAAGTCCTTGGCCTCGACGGCGGTCTGGAAACAGAAAGCAAATATTGCCCAGTTGGTGCCCTTAACGTCAAGCTTGGGCACATTGTTGGGGAGCATATCGGTGGTGATGGGGATGGTAGTCGACATGTCGGTGAGTGGTAGATCTGTTTAGTAGCGCAAAGCAGCAGGGCTCATAACCTAAAAGCAATCACTCAGTCATTTGCGTGGCAGACGGACTATATTGGATATTTACCTAAAAGCAATCACTACGTGTAGGTAAGTATGAGTTCGGTATGGTTTATGTGAAGGGTGCTCACCTCAGTCGTTTGCATGGCAGACAGACTGAGGTGGCGACTATGAACGGTCGGGTTTAAGTACTTGTAGGTACAAGCTAGCTATCAAAAGGGGAAAATGAGGAATGTAGGGACTACTGAATAGAAGACAAAATATATCGTATCCGAAAAGGCGCGTAGTTCATCTGGTGCGTCGGGCTATGTGCGTGTCATGTGGTATGGTGTCCGTGGAATGGATCCATACATGATCGGCGGCGTGCATGCTTGCTTATTCTGACACTGTTAAAATCTAGATAAAGGGCAGGAGTTGCCCAACTACACTAATTAGCTAGGTAGACAATGTATGTAAAAGATGCTCACCTCAGTCTGCTGCCCAGGAGATGGACAAATGACTGAGGGGAGTTTGTAACTGAGAAAAAGGAATATATAGTAATGGGTGGAGATGTGCTTGTACTTACTCCAACTGTATGTGATGTCAAAAGAATGATCTCCGAAGCATTAGAAAGTGACAGGAGCAACTCCGGATGAAATAGAAGAGTGCATGTGATCTCTGGTATCTCCGGTACTAACTCTGGAGTATCTCCGGATCTCCTTTGTCCGGAGTTGACCGGACTTCGTCAGACATGTCCGGAATTAATCGGAGCGGTCGGATTTGACACTCGCGGCCCAGTACATTCGCTGGGCTATGCTAACATCGTGGGGGATCACGCCAGATCTGAGTATTTCGGACTTGATTCCAGTGCACTCCGTGATGAGCTGCATCAGATCCTCTCAAGTACCGAGCAACCTCCAGTCCTTCGCAAAGAATTTGAGTACTCGGGGAGCGATCAGTTCCTGCAGAGTCCAACCTCGCAAGAACCATTCGCTCTTGGTGAACTCGGAGATACCACCGACGTCGTGCAAGTAGGCATAGCAAACTTCCGACTCCTGGTACCATTCATACATAGAGTTGATGGCCGTGGTGAGCTCCCTCTCGTTGTGCTTATCGATACAACACGTATCGAGCCAAACGTAGGCAAGGCCATCGTCCAATGCCCTGGAGCAAGATGCAAGGAGCTTTTGGTAGCCCTTGACTTTCCTTCGAGCACGCGAGAGGTCGTTAATATCGGTGAACAAGACCTCCTCAGATTCGGCACCCCAGCGATGGGACACAATCGCATACGGAGGCTTGTCGTGCCGCAACTCTAGTTCTTTTGTTCTCGCGTTTAAAAGGCGCATCTGCAAGGAAGGTCAGAGATGGAAGAAAACCACCTATCAATCACCACAAACCTCGCACGACGAATTCCTGCAGACCACAGTTCTGCGTCGGATTCTATGCTTGAACTAGTTGATAA
>JBBPTE010000770.1:0-11940 GCA_038093935.1 Tylopilus cf. pallidocervicolor | reverse complement strand
TGGGGCATGGCTATGCTACTACCAGAGTGGCATGTCTAAGGCAAGTCCGTATGTCTAGACTAGCCAATAGCATATTGGACTTAGGACATGTCAGCGCCTGAGTAAGCATGTGAGTCATGCTGACAGAGCCATGACTATGGAGTGACTAAGTGACACACTGCCAACCCAATGAGGCAGCACGGTGATTAAATAAGAAGAAGTGGAAATTAAATAGAAGCGCACAGCCTAGCTGTGGCAGTATGGAGGGGAAGCCATCGAGGCTATGAAGCGGAGATTAAAGGTGGCTGAGATCTCCATATCCTAGATCTGAGATCTGGATCAGGGCCTGGATGTCTAACCAGTTGGCCTTCAAGGCATTCCTTGTGTTAATGTTATCCCTTGTTACACAAGGGTCCTAGTCATTGCTCTTGGTTTAGAGACTTTTAAATGACTAGAGTTCGTTGTTGGAGTTTTGCTTCTTTATAGTTTGTTCTTAAGACATTAACCTACGATCCTCTCCCCTTGATTACTACCTTCTGGTTACCTTCACTCAGTCAAGAGGAGGTAGCGTCAGACTGTGATTTCACTAGTGTTACAAGATGTTACTCCGTGGTCTACCACATGGTCTAGGATCTACAGGCTTAGGACACCCGTTCACCCCATATCTATTTTCACTCTAAAAACACTATCTAACGAGAAGAGAGCCTATCAGAATGCCTAATACCCAGCCAGTACTCTTTCAACGGGGGACTACTTACTCACCCAGGAATATGGCTTCTCTCTATCAAACTAGTAACCCAAGATCAAGCAGCCTCTGCCAAGGGCCTAACACACATCGTCATGAAAGTAATCCCCTTTCTACACTCCTCGTTTCTTAACACAAGGAACATCATCAACCACGTATGAAGACGGAAGGCTGTACCACAGCATCCCTAGTCACCGCAGCTGTACCACAGCATTCCTAGTCACCACGGCTGTACCACAGCATCCCTCTATTGAACATCACCCACACTGTTAATCTCCTTCTCTTTCTATCACCAAGGAAGCGGTATCACACTCACCAACTCTACACCTTCACCACATCATGATAACCTTTCCATAGCCCTGTCAAAGCCTCACCCCTTACGCACTTACCTTACCATGGACCATTACTTTAGTATAGCACAAACATCACCTGGTCTGTGCACCCCCAGTAACGCTATATAAACCGCCCCTGTATAACAATGTACCTTAGCTAGATCTACGCAATCATCCTGCATTATACAAGAGTTCTAGTGAAGTCACATTCTAAAAAGCTTGCCTCCTCTTGATTGAGTAAAGGCAGCTAGGAAGGTAGTAACTACAGGGAAGGGACTAAGGCTAACAGTATCAAGGATAACAAGCTTCATAGAAGATCTAAGAAAGCTGTTAAGTCATCAGAAAAGCCTCTAATAGGAGGTGATGACCAGGACCTTTGTATAACAAAGGATAACGTTAACAACTAGAACTCTTGTATAACGCAGAATGATTGCATAGATCTAGCTAAGGTATATTGTTATACAAGTAGCACTTTATATAGTGTCTATAATGGTGCACGAACCAAGTGTTACCCATGCTATATCAGTAGGGATCTGTGGTGAGGCATACACGCCTGAGTAATATCCATCTGATGAAGGAACGTGTTCGTGGTAAGGATAACTGTGCCTTTGACAAGGTTATGGAAAGGTGGGTAACGTGCCCTGTTATGAGAGTGATGGTTCTGTGAAATGTGGGCTTCATGCCCCTCTCGTGTGGATGACCATTACGTGAATGTGGTTATTGTGTTCCGTTGTGAGAATGGTTGTCATGGGAGTGCGGGCATCATGCCCCTTCATGAGAATGGTCATTATATGGAATGTGGGCATCGTGCCCCATCGTGGGAGTGGTTGTTATATGAGTACGGGCATCGTACCCCATCGTGAGAGTGGCTGTTGAGTGAATGTGGATATGGTTATGCTGGCAGAGTATGCTTTAGGGTTCTCTCTCTCTCTGGCCATTAAGCATGAAGCAGAGATTATGGGAGGCTGTGGTACAGCCAGGATGGTTAGGAATGCTGTGGCACAGCTGGGATGACTAGGAATGCTGTGGTACAGCTGGGATGACTAGGAGTGCTGGATGGTGTGTCTCCCCCTCTGTGAGGTTGTCGTGGATGATGCTCCTTTCCTTCTATGGGGTGTTGAATGTTATTCCTCCTCTTCTGCGAGGTTCTGAAGGTAGTGCTCCTCCTCTTCTGCGAGATCCTTATGGATGGTGTTCCTCCTCTTCTGCAAGGCCTTTATGGATGGTGTTCCTCCTCTTCTGCAAGGTTCCTAAGGTGGTATCTCTCCTCTTGAGATATTAGGTGTTCTGGCAGGTCTTCTTCTTGGTGTTGTTGTGCGGTTAGTCTTGGTTATAGGGGTTCCTTTGTAGAGGTCTTTAGAAAATGAGTGGTGGTACTCCTCATCCTTAGTTGGATACGGGGTTATCGGATGTCCTAATGCTCGGGGAGTCCTAGATGGTGTAGTAGGCCATGGAGTGACATTTTGTAACACCTTGTATGGTTTGACCTGGGATACATTGACTGTGGGGTGAATGCACATGCTTCGGGGTAGCCGTAATGTAACCACATTTGGTCCTGCCAAGGCGGTGATAGCGTATGGGCCTAGCCATCACTCCATAAGTTTGTGACTAGCACAGGTTAACTTAAGGTTCTCCATCAAGAGCCATATGAGGTCTCCAACAGTAAAAGCCAGTGCCGAGGACCAGTGTCTATCTGCTTGACATTTCATGCATTCCTGCACATTGGCAATATTCTTTTTCACATCAGAGAGAAGCTTGAGGTAATCATCGGCAGCAGGTGCTTTGCTTTGTGTAGCCAATGAGGTAGAGGGTCCTGCCCAAACAGGATAAGGGTGTGTCACCTCAAAGGGGGACTTCTTAGTAGCGGTATGCTTCTTCTGATTGATGGAGAATTGAGCGAGTGACAACCAGTCTGCCCACTCGTTTTGCCTGTCAAAGCAATAAATACATAAGAACTTCCCAACTTCCTTGTTTACAATCTCAGATTGTCTGTCTGTCTGGGGATGGAAGGCGGTCGAGAGTTTGGTTTCTATACCAAGCCTGCAGTTGATTTCTCACATTACCTCCGAGGCAAATTGAGGTCCACGGTTGGAGGTGATTGTTAATGTTATAAAACGGTACAATTATTGGTTCGAGTATGATACCTTAATTCCTTTGTCCCCAGAGTACCAGTCTCTCCGTAGTGAGGATGCTCTGGCCTTTGGGATAGTCTCCATGGGGCAACTCATGGAGGAAAACCTTTATGCCTTCCTTGATGCCCCGGTAATTCCCATTATGATAGGAGATCGCACTCAATCTCCGTTGTAGCCAAGAGGATGGCCTTTTCCTTATTCCCACTTCATAGATCTGCCTCAAGGCCTTACGTTTCTCTTCTTGCCTTGAGGACACCACATGTTATATTCATTTCCATACTTGACTCATTCCACAGCAAGCACAGCCTGACATGAGGTAGCCTCATGCCCTGGTCCGTGCTCAGAAACCCATAGTATATAAACCTATCCCCTTGTACTTGATATGGTAGCTAGTTCTATGCAATCATACCAAGTTACAAGTGAACTAGTGAAAGACCCTAAAGAAGTAACAAGCAAGAAACTTAGAAGAACAATAGGAAATAACGCAAGCCTTCACTGTAGCTTGGCTTAATGTTAACAGTTAATGGAAGTCCATGATGCTTCCACATGTTGTTCATAAATAGTTTGGCCATCTCTAGGGCAGATATGTTCTTGGTGCAAGGGATAAGTTCTACTTCCTTGCTAAACCGATCTACTACCATCAAGATAGAGTCGAAGCCTTGGGAAAGGGGGAGGTCTGTAATGAAGTCAGCGGTGATGTATTTCCAAGGGTGTTCGGGGATCGGAAGCGGTTGGAGGAGCCCACTAGGGGCCTGATTGGATCCTTTGTGCCGTTGACATGCGTTACATCTAGTGATGTAATCCTTGACTGTTGAGGTCATGCCTGGCCAGAAATAATTACATCTAAGTATTTTCAAGGTCTTTTGGTAACCCAGGTGGCCATGAACCAGGGGGTCATGAGCAGATTGGATGATCAACATCCATAATAAGTTGGATGGGGGTACGTAAAGTCAACTGTCATTGTTGGATAGACAGCCATTGCATTCTTCTCAAATGCCGTGTTTGCATTCTAATTCCCATATATCTTGTTCCGAGAGCTTACACATTTCTAAAAAGATGCAATGTCTAATTTGAGCCCCTTCATCGGTGATTAAGACTGTAGTTGAACGGATCATCTCTGGGGGGATGACTAACACTCCTTTGTTGTCATCGTCTATTCCTTTGGCGTGATCCTCTCGTCTGGAGAGGGTGTCCACTTTAGCCATCGAGGCTCCTGGTTTATGCACCCAGAGTGCGTTGAATCATGATAAATATTGAGCCCAGTGTACTTGCCTTCAATTAAGGTCTTGACACTGCATGAACCATTGGAGGTTCATGTGGTCGTTCCAGATCTCGAATTGATGTCTAGCACCTTCTAGGTAATATTGCCATTGTTCTAGTGCCTGAATGACACCTAGTATCTCCTTATCGGCAATGGGGTAGTTACATTCTTGATTTGTCATTGAATGGCTCAAATAGGCAACTGGGTGCCATTTATCATCTTTTAAAATAGATAGGACGGCGCCAGTAGCAAAGTCCGAGGAGTCGCTCTCGACTCGGAACTGGCAATCTATGTCTGGATATGCGAGAACCAGAATGGTGGTGAAATGCATCTTGAGTGTGTCAAACGCTTCTTGGCATTTGTCAGACCATATGAATGGGGTATTTTTCTTCATCAAGTCGTTAAGTGGTCTAGCCACTTTTGAATAGTCTTTGATGAAGCATCTATAGAAATTTGCTAACCCCATAAAGGATCTGACTCCGTGTAGGTTCTTTGGAATTGGCCATTCCAGAATGGCTTGGACTTTTGTGTCATCCATCTTAATCCCATCCTTTCTGACTATCATGCCTAGGAAGTCAACTTCCGTGGCACAGAAGGTATACTTTTCTGGTTTTACATAAAGATTGTTTTCTTCAAGCCAGCGAAGAACTTCAAGCACAATTCGATCGTGTTCAGCTCGATCGTCTGTCTTGGTGAATATCATTAGGTCATCTATGTAGACCACCACAATGTCATCCATGTCAGTGAAGATTTCATTCATCATCGCTTGGAAGGTGGTGGAAGAATTGCATAACCCAAAGTACATGACTAAGGGTTCAAATGTGCCCTTAAAGCAGATGAAAGCGGCTTTCCATTCGTCACCTTTCTTGATTCAGACATTGTTGTAACTCCATCAGAGGTCCATTTTCATAAAGAGCTTCACGCCGTGGAGCTTGTCTACCAATTGGGATATAAGTGGGAGGGGATAATTATTTTTGACCATATATTCGTTGAGGTATCGGTAGTCCTGTACCATGCACTTTTTGCTGTCCTTTTTCAGAACAAAGAAGACCAGAGAGGTTTGAGGGGATTTAGATGGTCAGATGTACCCCTTAGCCAGCTGGTCATCTAGAAAGGCTTTGACCTCTTCTTGTTCCATAACTGAAAGGGGGATCAATCTATCCTTTTTCAGTGTAAAGGTGTCTTTGAGATCAATGGCGTGATCCCATGGCTTTCATAATGGCATTCTCTCTGACTTCTTCTTTGAAAACACATTATAATATTTTCTATATTCAGGTGGGACAAGATCTTCTACCACGGGTTTCGGATCTTGTTTCTGTTTATTGATTTGTGCTTCTAGCACTCTAATTGTAGTGTGGACCTGATACTAGAGGTCCTCTTCCTCTTTCTCCTGGAGTCATAAGAAAAGGGGCTTGCTCTGCAAGCGATGGCAATGACGAGGGCAGCGAGTCATACGGACTGTGCCTTTGGTCCAGTCTATTTCTGGGTTATGATGTTTGAACCATTCATATCCAAGGATGAAGGCATTCTTTCCCAGATCAGTCACTTCTGCCATGACCTTTTCTTGATGTCCTTGGAACTCTACTACTAGCTCTGCTGCATGAGAAATGCTTCCAGCAGAGTTTTTGGTTCCATCAATGTTGTAAATGGGGATCTCATGTCGGAGTTTCATAAGAGGAAGTTTGGCATCTTGTGCCCATTTGCAATCAATAAATATGGCATTGGCTCTGCTGTCCAGCAGGGCCTTTGTGCAGGTATAGTTGTTTTCGCAATGGTTCGCGAAGGGGGTGATGCAGATATCTAGAAGGATTTCTTGATCTAGATGGAGGTTCCTGATGAAGATGTCTTCGGGAAATTCATCTTCAACAGTAACATGTGGTGAAGATGTAGGAGGGGAATTAAGCACCAGCGTAACACCCTGGCCAAGCCTCTGAGAGGACTCCCCTGTCAGCAATAAAGAATCTATAGAGTTAGGAGAAAATTGTTCAGGAATGTCCGAGGCATCCAATTCCGTACATTCGTCAATCGTAAGTAGAGAAAAGGAATTCGTAGAAGAGATATTTTTGGGTTTTTGTATGTAAAATGGAAACCATGAGGAAAAGGAAATTTGTCCGGTGGGGCCCTTACCATTTCTGATATGGCTTAGGCTTGGCCTTTTCCCGACTTCGCAGCCAGGTTTTCATAGTCCCAGAACCAGGCCTGGGTGGCCTCAAAATCTAATCCTTGTATATTGGCCATGTAATCATGGCCTTTTCCTTTGGGCTCCATTTTTGGCAGCAGAGTGGCATTACTGTTTGTTCGGCTCCTCGGTGTGGAGCGAACGTTCATTGTGGTGCTTTTACCCTCTTCCCAGGAGGTTGTGCCTTCACTGTCTGAGGCGCGGAGGTTCCTTGACCACTTCTGTAAGCAGCCCCTCTGGTGTGATCGGTCTTGGACCAATTTGAAACCATATTCCAGACACTTCTTAAGTTCTGGATGCTTGCAGTCCCTTGTGAAATGACCCTTTCCATCACACCTGTAACATTCGTGGATGGTGGTTCAGGCCACGTCGATATCCATCACGTTTGGGTCCCAAGATGGTTTCCATAATTCCAATCCTCAGGTTGTTCCTCGTGTGAGGAGTTTCATGAGGTTTTCTCGTTCACCTTGCACTCTTAGGTAGTTGGTGAACGTGTCCAAGTCTTGCAGGTAGCCATTTTCCCATATGTACCTCCTCATGATTTCTTGGTCGGCATGGTGGTAGAGGAGGTCAATTATATGAGCCAGGTGTAATTCGGCTATGAATTGGTATGATTCAAATTTGGACAGGAATGTGGCCATGTCCATCTTTCCTTGCATAAGATGGAGCAGCTGTTGCTTGTGCCACTCCTTATTGTTGATGGGACAGAAATGCGCCAGCATCACCTTGGTAAATTCTTCCCATGAGGGCCAGCCTCTGGTTTGTGCTCCTTGAAATATAGTATTGGCGACTCAAGCAGCATCGCCCTTTTTCATTCATGAGAGAACTGCTCTCATGGTGGTGTTGTCGTTAAGAACACAGGGGTTTTCTGCCTTCCACATAAGGATTTTTTCCCACCATTCATTAAAGACATGACCCCTAGTTCTGTCGAAGTCTCCAGGGTCTGTGATTATTTTGGAGAGCTTCAGTTCTCCGTGGGGGGCTGCTCCCTGAGCTCCGGCAGGAATTGCCACAATCTGATCTTCCGCTTGCATCAGATTGTTTCTTAATTGGTGAATCGTCGCCCGTTGGCGATCGATTATTTCTGATAATCTTTCTCTCTGTTGTCGCGCAGAGAGGTGGGACTCTTTAGAGACTTCAAGGTATAATCGCAGTTGTGCTCCTACTTCTGCGATGTCTTGGTCGTGGTGCAGACTTAGAGCTGTTAGGCTTGCTACAAGTATAGGGGGAAGGACGGTTTGAGGAGTGGCCGGAGGATTTGCTGGTTGTGACCCAGACATGTTGTTTGACAAGGTGGAATTGATATATTTCTAGAAGAAACTTTTATAATCTACCCTTTCTACTTTCCTCAACCTCTTCACCAACGCTGGGATGTGGTATCCAGGTAGAGGGCCTTCTCTGATTCTAAAGGCACTTTTGGTGTATGTCTTCCTCTGCCGTTTTATAGGACAAGGAGGAGGAGTGGGCGAAAGAGTGGAGAGGGATAAGAGAGAGCCTAGCTCGATCTCTGAATGTTCTCTCTTCTTCAGTCTGGAGCTTTCTCCTAAGGAAAGCCTTACATTGATTGGACTTGGCTCTTGCTTGATAGGCAGAGCAGAGATTGTCCTGTCGGGGGTGGTGTCGTAAAATGGATGTCCTGGCGGTGGGAGTAGGGGCCCATGGATGAGGCAGGTAAAGGGTGGCAGTGACCTCTCTGGCATGAAGTCATTGGGATCTATCTCTTCTTTGAACGGGCTCAACCCAGATGTCAAGTCTTCTTCCAATGTCTCTAGCAATGAGGTGGCTTGGACGTGGAAACAGGGGTGTATCAGTGGCGAGGGGTCTCACTCTGAGCTCTGCAAGTCAAAGGTGAAGTTGTCGAAAGCTTCTCCACACCCTAGTCCCAGTGGCCCAACTTTTAAGCTAACTGCTGACTGTTCCTCTTCTACTATGTTAATTTCCGAAGCTAAGAACCAGGCAATGCAATGGGTGTACTGCTCTCGGTCTGCAGCTGTAGAGGGGAGGGATCTGTGGAAAGAGATCAGCACTTAGGTGCATACTACGGTTAGTCACTGTGCTCGATATCCATATGAATCGTAACTATTACAACATACTCTTTGTCTGAATACAAGGGCAAGGGTAAGGCTGATAGAGTCTAGTCTAGTGAAACAACCAATAGGCAAGGTCACAAGTGAGTGAAGCCTTAGGTTTGCACTAGTACTTAGAAGTCGAAAGTCGCTTAGAGGGGAAACTCCAAGAGACTAGACTGAGGACCGTAGCCTCAGTGTCTCCTGGTATATATAGACAGAATGACTATATGTACATGTTTGTACACTAGAGTATCAACAAATCATGGAGTCTGGATAACTGTCTATACTAGCCAGTAGCGTATCGAGCTCAGCACAGCCGAGATAAGTATGAGTCACCCCACAGCAGCAGAGATCAGAAGGAAGAGAAGCCATTAAGGCTGTGAGACAGAAATGAAAAGAATGGAAGCTGGGCATAGCCCTGAGTGGAAATGTGTTATAGAATGGTACGACTTCTGGTTCAAGTATGATACCTTAATTCCTTCGTCCCCAGAGTACCAGTCCTTACGAAGTGAGGACGCTCTGGCCTTTGGCATCATCTCTATGGGGCAACTCATAGAAGAGAACCTTTACACTTTCCTTGAAGCTCCAGTTATTCCCATTATGTTGGGAGATTGCATTCAATCTCCCTGGTAACCATAGGATAGCCTCCTTTTCATTTCCGTTACATAGCCCTACCTCGAGGCCTTATGTTTTACTTCTTGCCTCGAGGTATAACACACATCTTATCCTCATTTCCGTCTCTGACTCATTCTGCAATAGGACATAGCCCAACATGAGGAAACCTCATGGCCTGGTCCATGCCCGAATCCCCTTAGTATATAAAGCCTTTCCCATTACTTGTAACCGTAGCTAGTTCTATGCAATCATACCAAGTTACAAGCAAACTAGTGAAAGACACTACAGAAGTACTTCAAGAACAAGCAATAATCCTTTAAACAAGGGATAACTAAGAAAGCCTTTGCAAGTAGCTTGGCTTAACATTAACAAAATGAATGTGATGCACTGCATCATAGATGTGGCGGTGGGAAATGAATGCCATCGCCATCAAGATGTAAGGCAGGAATGAAAAAGGTAATAGAGATCTCCATATCCTAGATCGGTGAAGATCTGGATCAGGCGAGCATCTCAGAGTCAGACAGAACTTAGTGATCCTGAGTTCCCATAGGGGGGAACTGCGAGTCCTACCATACACTCTTGTGCCAGGTCTGCGAAGGATAAAAGATAAGATGTGTCCATTATCGCGATAAGATAAAGAAAAGGAAAGTTCGATTTAGACCGTTTGTTGCAGTCTGCAGTGCAATTATGCTGCTTTAATCGGTTTGATGACCATGGATTGCAACAATAATAAGGCACCATGATTACTCATCTGGGCCTAGAACATCATGGTATGAATGAAAATAAGATAAGATACCTGAAACCCTGATGTCTCAACAGAAGGAGTGGTAGAGACAACCACAACTTAAGGGTACTAAGGACCATCAACCTTCTAGCAGGGAGAAGGGAGGTGAGAAACTAAGAGTTCATGGGATGGGTGACTAGAGGGAGCCAGCCACAAGGTTCAACAGGAGAACCAGGTGTATTCCAAAGGAAGAACTAGCTAAGGAACATGGGTAGTTCTACTGGGTTTATATACTGTTGGATATCTCATATTGGTAAGCAAAAGGAAGGTCATGGAAGGTTGAAGAATAGAAATGAGTCAATGGAGGAAGGTAAGCAATGATGAAGCAAGGTATCACCAGAGAACCACCACCCTCCACAACAATATACATCAACAATACCGGCACCATCTCGCTCACCAAAGAACCACAATTCAATTCTCGTACACATCACATACCCACACAGTACCATTTCATACACAAACTAGTCAAAAACGAATCACTTACCATATTGTACATACCCACCACCAACATGCTCGCCAACAGATTCACCAAGCCACTCACTGGTCTTGCTCATTCAATTCTCATTGATAGACTCTACCTACGCTCGGACTGAGGGGGTGTGTTGGAGATTCAGCCTCCCGTAGTTAATATTTTCGTACATTTCCTTATTTGGTACGCTCGGACGCTGCACTACATGTTCGCCTCGCGTACGCGGCTTCCTCCAGTCTTCTTACTTGCGACTGGAGGTGAGCCCGTACCGCTCTACACTACACGGACTCATACTTACTCATTGTACCTAGTTCACTAAGCTCACTCGTTAGGTCCGACTCTCGCGCACGCTAACAAGTATGGTATGGTACGTTATGCCTACTGTAATATCCCTTACAGGAACAACAGATAGTGCGTACTTAGAGTCCTAGCATGACAAATCCTCGCCACCCCTTCCATTATCCGACGATTTGCTGTACTCAGGCCATCGTCACCATACCTCCTTCATTCATATCCGTGTTGCTTTCTCTGCATCGTTTTCTTCATCTCGCACCGCTATTACGCCTACGCCCCCCCATACACACTGTGCCGCCAATCTACTTTATTTGCACGCTGCCATCTCGGCTCGTCTTTTTCATTTCCTATTTCACCAGTTATTTCTGACTACGTACACGATTGCCTCGAGACTGTTAATTTAGTTAGTTCCAAGCGGTTCAAAAACAGGGATCCTCCCCGACGTCCGAAGATGAATCTCTGCGGTGAACTGGCTGCTGTTCCTTGTAAGAATTGTCGACGAGGAACTTGAAATCACATGGCATATCAGGCCCCTTCACACCATCGCATCGAGTGTGAGGCGACATTCTAGAGTATAGGGGAAGGGAATTTACAGGTGGTTGTCCTGTACACTGCAGGATATTCCTCCATTTGGCGGAGCATCTATCGCAAATGCCCGGATGCCGTGCTTGATACATTCTTCCTGACCCCCTGAAAAGAGGTTCATGCAAGCTTCTAAAACTGTATCTGCAGACGATATACGGCAGCAGGTAGCAATGTACGAGACTTTGCTCACCGAGCTCGAAACTTTTGCCGGTGTAACCTTCTGACGAGGTGGGATCCACCAAGAATAACCTTCCATACCCACATGGATATTCTGGGTGCCGCTCAAGGGGTCAGCACAGTTTTGTAGACAAGCGAGACAATGCTGTGTGCGGAACAAGGCGCACGGAAGAGCATGCGAGGTGAGGAGAGTCATACACAAAGTGAATGGGAGAGGAGGGATCGATCAGGTGAAATAACGACCTGCAAGTATCGTCACCCAACTACCACCCGGTGGCCGACAAGTTGACGCCGACTTGGCCTTCTCGCTCTGTACAGC